>CM040621.1:25964612-26231701 GCA_022817965.1 Solanum lycopersicoides | reverse complement strand
AACTCCTTTCAACACATACCATAACATTACACATAGCACTCAATTCATGATGCACAACATATAAGAGCTTAAGAGGAATTTCCTTCTCAACTTCAACATGAGCTCAAAATGCATTAAGAGTTACCATGCTATCATTCTTCTCAAGACAACAATAAGACAGCAAAATCTCAAGAAGACACATGCATACATATTTATAGAAGTACAAGAATAGAGTATGAAGCTTTCTCTTAAATCAAATTTGTATGACTTTTACCATAACATGCACCTATTTAGAACACAAGCCAATTTAATAATTATTCATTAATTTCTTTACTAAGAGGAATGTATACCCTCAAGGAGTAAATAGATGAGGGTAGTGGGGCTTCATATCGGCTTCAGCCTCCCATGTTGCACCCTCGACAAGATGGTTCCTCCATAGAACTTTTGCAGAGGCAATGTCCTTGTTTCTCAACTTCTTCACTTGGCGATCTAGGATATCAAACGGAACCTCTTCATAAGAGATTTTCTCATCCACCCCTCAACCTTCAATAGGAAGAATGGATACCGGGTCGCCTATGCATTTCTTGAGCATAGAAACATGAAACACCGGATGAACTGAATCTAGTTCACTAGGTAGTTTCAACTCATAGGCAACCTTCTCCATTCGTTGTAAAACCTCATAGGGACCAACATACCGGAGACTTAACTTCCACTTCTTATCAAACCTCATCACCCCTTTCACAGGTGAAATCTTCAAGTAGACATGATCACCTATTTTGAACACAAGATCTCTTCTTCTATTGTCGGCATATGAGTTTTGCCGACTATAGACTGTCTTCAATCTATCTCCTATGATTCGAACCTTCTCTATAGCCTCATAGATAATCTATGAACCAAGAAGTGAGGACTCACCAACCTTAAACCATCCAATCGGTGATCTACAACTTCTACCATAAATAGCTTCAAAAGGTTCCGTAGAGATGCTCGAACGATAAATATTGTTGTAAGAGAACTCAATCAAAGGCATGTGATAATCCCAACTTCCCTTGAAATCAATGACACAGGCTCTTAACATGTCTTCAAGGGTATGAATGGTACGTTTCGCTTGACCATCAGTCTGAGGATGAAAAATGGTACTAAGTTTCACTTGAGTACCTAAACCCTTTTGAAAAGTCTTCCAAAAACGAGAAGTGAATTGGGCACCTCTATCCGATATGATGGACAAAGGAATCCCATGAAAACTCACAATCTCATTAATGTAGATTCTTGCATAATCTTCAACCGTGTAAGTAGACTTAACAGGAATAAAATGGCAGATTTGGTCAACCTCTCCACAATAACCCATATTGAATTATTTTGCCTCCGGGTTCGAGGCAACCCAACAACAAAGTATATATTGATGGCTTCCCACTTCCATGTAGGAACATCCATGATTTGAGTCAAACCACCTGGTTAAAGATGCTCAGCTTTAACTTGTTGGCAGTTTGGACACTTAGCAACAAACTCTGCTATGTTTCTTTTTAAACCATCCCACCAATAGATTTTTCTAAGGTCATGATACATTTTGGTGGCACCTGGATGTATAGAATAGCGAGAACCATGAACTTCTTCTAGAATTCTATTTCTCAAATCCTCAACATCGGGTACACATAATCTCCCTTGGTACCTAAGACAACCATCCCCCCTTGGGAGAATGACTCATTGAGCTTACCAAGTACCGAATACTTCAACTCCATCAATAGTGGATCAAGATGTTTTTTAGATTTCACCTCCACCACTACTGATGAGTTGGAGTTATGATGGACCATGAAACCACCATTTGGAGAATCTTCTAACCTCACAACTAAACGAGCCAACCTATGAACATCTTTCTCAAGTTCTTTCTTCTCTTCTTCCACATGAGACACACTACCCATAGTTAGACGACTCAAAGCATCCTCAACCACATTGGCCTTGCTAGGGTGGTAAAGGACACTCATGTCGTAATCCTTCAACAATTCTAATTATCTTCTCCACCGGAGAGTTAACTCCTTTTGTATAAACACATACCGAAGACTTTTATGGTCAGTAAACACATCAACATGCACACAATACAAATAATGTCTCCATATTTTCAATGTAAAATCTACAACAGCTAACTCAAGGTCATGAGTTGGATAATTCTTCTCATGAACTTTGAGTTGCCTAGAAGCATAAGATATCACCTTACCATGCTGCATAAGGACACATCCCAAGCCCACTCAGGAATCATCACAATACACTACAAAGCCTTCATTGTCCGCCGGTAAGGTCAACACCGGAGCAGAGGTAAGCTTATCTTTAAATTCTAGAAAACCTCTCTCAGAAGCTTCCCACCACTCAAACTTCACCTTCTTTTGGGTCAAAAATGTCAAAGGAGAAGCAATGGACGAAAATCTATCAACAAACCTTCTATAATACCCGGATAGACCCAAGAAACTTCTTATTTCTGTGGGAGTCAATGGTCTAGGCCAATTTCTGACCGCATCCGTCTTCTTCGGATCAACCTCTACACCATCACCAGAGATAATATGGCCAAAAAGCAATCGGCCTCAACCAAAATTCACACTTACTGAATTTGGCGTAAAGTTGGTGTTCTTTGAGGACTTGCAAGGCCAACCTCAAGTGATTCTCATGTTGATCTTCATTTTTAGAGTATATCAAAATATCATCAATGAACACGATAACAAATTAGTCAAGGTAATCTCGGAAAACTCTATTCATTATATCCATGAACGCCGCCGGGGCATTTGTTAACCCAAAAGACATAACTAAAAATTCATAATGACCATATCTAGTTCGAAAAGCTATTACGGGAACATCTTCACCTTTCACCCGAAGTTGATGATATCCCAACCTTAAGTAAATCTTGGAAAAGTAGCTAGCACCTTGGATTTGTCCAAATAGATCATCAATATGAGGGAAAGGATACTTGTTATTTATGGTGACCTTATTAAGTTAGCGATAATCAATGCACATTCTATGAGACCCATTCTTCTTGTTAACAAACAAGACCGGAGCACCCCATGGAGAAATACTAAGTTAAATGAAACCCTTGTGTAGTAAATCTTTAAGTTGGAGCTTCAACTCTTTCAATTACGCCGGAGCCATCCTATATGGAGGAATTGAAATGGGATTCGTATCTGGTAACAAATCAATTTCAAAGTCAATTTCCCGTTCGGGAGGAACTCCAGAAAGGTCATTAGGAAAAACCTCATGAATTCCCTCACTACTGGGACTGACTCAATAGAAGGAGTTTCACATACTAGGTCCTTAACCCTCACAATATTGTATATACAACCCTTGGATATCATCTTACAAGCCTTCAAGCAAGAAATGATTTGACCCCTTGGCATAGAATTTCTGCCCTTCCACTGTAAAATGGGTTCATTAGGGAATTGAAACTTCACTACCCTTGTTCTACAATCTATGGAAGCAAAACAATCATGAAGCCAATCCATTCCCAAAATAATATCGAAATCAAACATGTCTAGTTCTACTAAATCAACAAGAGTAACTCTATTGGGAAGCATGACAGGACATTTCCTATAGACTCTTTTTGCAACTACAGAGTCACCCATTGGGGTACAAACCGAAAAGAGTTCAATTAAAACATCGGGAAATACATCAAACTTCCTAGATACCAAAGGTGTAACAAAAGAAAGAGTAGCACCTGGATCAAGCAATGTATAAACATTAACAGAGAAAACTTGTAACATACCCGTCACAACGTCGGGAGAGTTCTCTTGTTCACCCCTAGCCTTGAGTGCATAGAAACGGTTCCTTTTTGGAGCTTCAGAGCTAGGACCGCTTGGTTGAACTTGGACATTTACCTTACCTTGACTTGTCACATTAGGACAATATTTCACCATATGGCCAACTTTGCCACAATCATAGCAACTATTAGTCCCAACAAGAAATTCACCCACATGTTTCTTACCACATTTACCACAAGTTGGCTCTCTTTTGGTGGATAAACATTTCTCCCCTTTTGAGGTTTAGGATTAGAACCTCTATCATTGCGATTCTTTGATAAATTAGAAGGAACCTGATTTGAAAACCTATTCTCATAGGAACTACTTTCAAAAGGCATTGCTTTCTTAGCTTCCCTATTCTTCTTCCTTAGACGACTATCCTCAACCTGTTGAGTATGAACCATCAACCTAGAAAGATCCGTATTGTCATGAAGCATGGCTGCATGAAATTCTTCTTCAAGATCTTCGAACACGCCCGTTACAAAATGGCTCATCGCATCCCTATCATTCGAAACCAAAGAGGAAGCATATTTGGACAGCTTAATGAATTTCAAGGAGTATTCCTTGACACTCATACCTCCTTGACAAAGGTTGATAAACTCCTCTACCTTAGCTTCCCTTGCTCCCTTGGGAAGAATCTGTCAAGACATGTCTTTTTGAAGATCTCCCAAGTCATGGGACCACCTCCTAAATCCCTACTATCCTTCCACTGATTGTACCATGTCTGAGCCACGTCCTTGAGTTGATAAGCAGCAAGTTCAGCCTTCTCAGTAGTACTTACCCACATAGCAAACAAAATCTTGTAGACCTCATCAAGGAAATCTTGGGGGTCTTCATCAACTTTTGATCCAAAGAACATGGGAGGATTCATTTTCGTAAAATCTCTCAAACGGCTAGCCATAGTACTAGCATGTTGGTTCTCTCAAGGTGCAACCTCTCTGTTAGCTTGTGCCATAGTAGCTTGAGCTTGGGTGGTGATGGCTTGGGCCATTTGGAACAGGGCTGCCCTCACCTCACCATCCGTCATAGCCGGAGGTGTCACGACTGGAATCTAGACCCCAGACGAGACCGGCGTCGTTGACCTCTCAGAGGTCGGAGACAAGCCTACTTACGTCATTCTTACTTTACATAGGTTAATTTTAGCGGAAAATTTGAAACTTTTTGTTTCTAAATATTGCTTACTAAACATTTCTAATACATTCGTAATTTGTTCACCATCAACCATCTAACATTAAGAGATAATCAAATGAAAGGAATAGTTCAATACTTATAAAGCGTATAATTGCCAAAATGGCACCAACACATAGTCTGAATAAAAACAGGAAAGAAACGCTAGTGGAACATGCTCCACTAGCTCAACTCTAAAACTAAGCTAGAATATAAAACAGTAGCATCCTCGAAAGCATGAGGACCTACCAACTCCGGATGAATGCTGGACGTCCGGATAACTGCAACGATGATCCTGTAGCTCTATCGTCCACCTGTGCCTGCACCTAAAATAGTAAAGTTTGTATAGGGTTAGTACACACTTGTACTAAGTATGGGTATATGCAAGCACACACCAAGGACATGCATGAGAAAGAATAGCTCTTTTCTAACAACATGATTTTTGAAAGTCAAGTCAGTGGACTTGCCGAATTGGGATTAGGAAAGTTTCCAAATTTGGATTAGGAAAGTTTCCAAATTTGGATTAGGAAAGTAAATGAGCTTTCCAGATTTGGAATAGTAAAGTTATGCCATGAGAATAACATACATCATCATACTTTTCACATTTGCACACAGCACATAACATTTACACATAGCACATATCATATAGCATACAGTACATTTTGCATGTAGCACATAACTTCTTTCATATCATTCATTCATATGCCATGAGACCTTGGAATCATGGACTTGACATTAAGACATCCCAGAAATGAGGGCTCAACAGATGGGACCTCAACTAGGGAATCTCCATTAGCAAACACAGAGTCTGCTTCATTCATTCATACGTACTTCATTTTATTTCGTTCATAGGCCAGTGTGAAAACTAGTTATACCTAGGGTGTAGTTTACGACTTTCATCAGGTTTGCTGTGCAATGATCAAGAATAACCTAGTGTTATTACCTGAGTCTAGCTCACCTCTTGATTATCCTATCCTAACACCTTTGGTATCGTTCATTTCATTATGTGCATCATTTGAGGCTGGCCTCATTCATTCATTGGGAACTTTAACTTTAACCGACATAGATCATGTGAGCATCATGAAATCAGTGTCTCCCCCACACCGAAAAGAGGTGGAATCACCGGCCAAAGTGATCCAATACATGCTAGCGTACATGGAATTTAACCCCGCCAGATCCCTATATTGGCAGTATAGGTTCGAAGACTAATAGATATAAGGAGACCCATACCCGTCAAGCCGGACAGTCTCATCTCATGAGAGTTACTTGAACCTCCGTCCTTCCCGAAAGAAGGCATCACGCTCATAGCTAGCCTATCGGTGCTCAGTATAAAGTTCCATTTCATTCATCTCATACGTCATGGAAGCTGGCTTCTAGTATGAGGACATCATAGCTCATTAGATTATTTCTCATCTCATCATTAGTATTAAGGTGTTAAGCTCAATACCTTCATTAGAGTGTTCATAAGACTGGTCTCTTCATTACCTTACACTATCATAGGTGAGTACGTATTGGTAACATTTATTTAGGCTCATTTGAGATTGCCCTCATCATTTACATTAGCCTCATATCATGTTGTAACCACATTCATCATCATTAGCACGTTTGCTTTTCATAGTTACTCACCTCTTATTACGTGAACGTTCATTTCATCATATGCCAATGCACTTGGCCATTTAGTGTATCTTACACTCATACTTAACCCTTCTAGGGTTCATCATTTCGTTACATACTTCTTAGATTCACTTACTTTGAACGTATGTTAGACTTATGCGTCTATACATTCAAGTCATGACACTTCATTCATATTTCGTCTAAGATTATGTGATACAAGACTTATTCATCTTGTATATGTGCCAAGATCTTGATTTCGATCTAAGTATGTGGCATTATTCTTGGATATTTTATTCACGTATGACTTATGTATGAATACGGAAGCTTGAGCAAGGAAACCCAAGTCTTGAATCAATTGGATATCATTTATATTTTTAATTGATTTTATTCTAATATTCATAACATTATGACTCTAAGTTAAATCACAATATTAACATTGAAGGATTAATTTTCTCCTTAGTAATAATCCTAATTTGGCCGAAGTGTTGTGGGTTCGAACCCCCAGAACCCTTTTTAATTTTTATTAACTTCATCTTGTCCAATTTCGCCTAAACCAAGAGGTTGTGGGATCAAAACCCCACAGCCTCTTTTATTTTGTTCTTTAATTCGCCTAAGTAGGGAGGTTGTGGGTTCGAACCCCCACAGCCTCCTTACCTTTAATTTAATTTTCGCTAGGGGCTGTGAGGTGGTGGGTTCGAACCCCCACAGCCCCATATATATTTTTCTTTTATTTTTCGCTAGGTTGAGGGCATTGGCAGTGAGGTCGTGGGATCGAACCCCCACAGCCTCACTTGCTTTAATACTCATTTTCGCCTCCTCTATTTCCAGCCTTGAGGTCGTGGGTTCGATTCCCACGCCTCACATCTTTTTATTTTCTTTATTCTCCCTCTTCCTTGCTTCCCACGAGTCATGTGTTTGATTCCCCCCATCCCCATTTCCTTATTAATTCATTTCGTGGGCAGAAGCTAAGGGGTTCGAATCCCCTTAGGTCCATTATATTTTTTTTTAAAATTTCAGCCTCTTTGTCATGTGAGGTCTTGGGTTCGATTCCCCTTGACCTCACCTACTTTAATGCCTTTTAAAACTCTTCCAAAATTCCCAGAACCTGCCCGAAACCAACATCACAAGCTGGAAATTTTGATTACCTTTTTGCAGCCTATTTTCTCCACTCTTTAACGTTAAAAGTTCATGCATTTGGAGTAGTGTTTAGTGAGTCCTTTAGGTGCATTTTCATGGACATATTTGGCCAATAGTTTATCATTAAATTCTGCCACATTACACTTAAATGAACATCATCATTTACATAAGTTTATACACTTAAAATGACACCCAAAACCATATCAAACTTGAAGCCATAAATCAAAACTCATTTACAGTAAGTTTAGAGTGAACTTTTTGCACATACACACACATATTTTTTGGAAACAAAGCTTGTCATTCATATGATTCCAAATACATGTTCATGAACATATTCATCACGAAAACACATTGCAATACCTAATCTCTATTAGCAAACATACAAACCTATGATTTGATGGGAGCTAATGACAGGGATATGCAACGGGGAACAACTTAGTTTCGGATTAAAATCGTCTGAGTCCTAAGGGTCTCTTGGGAAAGGGAGCAAGAGTAAGAAGACCTATACCTTAGTTTTCTTGTTCAACCACGAAAATGCTGCCCAAAAACCTCTCCAAAAATCAGTCCAAACACCGAAAGAACAAGCAAAATCCGTCTAGATATTGATCTTTACATTTTGTTCTTAAGATTATTCTTCTTTTGAGTTTTTAGCTTTCAAGTTCTTGATGAACTTTTGCATTCACTTTGTTCTTCTTTTCTGATTGTTGAGGCAGAGCATGATTGAGAGTAAGGAGAGTGAGAAACGTGTGGGAGAGTTGGCTTAGGATTAGGAGATAAGGGAGAGACTTAGTCAAATTAGGATTAAATAATTAATTAATAAATAAAAAATCTGATTTTTCTTTTTTCTTAAATAAGCTAATATTTATTATTTAATTAAATTAATTTATCAAATTAAATAAAAGCAAGTTAAATCCTTGCTTCTAGTGGGGCTCGAACCCGAGTGACTCCCATTTGCGAAAATGGGTCATTTCGGGTTGCCCCACCCGAATTAGTTTATTTAATTAAATTAATTTATTAAATAATTAATTCCTCAGGGTAATTACAATATTAACCTTGGCTTGGAAAAGACCATTATACCCTTGGACCCTCAAAACTTAAAATTTCTTCTTTTGAGTCCGGTAAAAACTCTTTCGATTAAATCTTCATTTTCGTGACCCTCACATGGTTAGTTCCAACCTTCCCAAGCTCAATTAACTCCCCAAGTTAGTTGGCTTGGTCGTAGTAAGGGTTCTGAGGTCTGGTTCTACGCGTATCAATCCGTGTGGACCTTGGTCTAATCGCAAGCATTCTTGAACAACCTAAGTCTTGATCCTATTCATTTTTAGGGTTGTTACAGGAGGATTCACCGGAACTTGATCATTTGCAGCAACTTGCACTTGAGGAGGAACCTTATTGCCTTGGGGAGTGGTTCCCGCATTCGCAATCTTTTCTCGTACTCTTCTCGTTACTGTCCTTCTTGTGTTCATTGCCTATAACCACCAGAAAGGGATTGGATGCTAAAAGACATATAGTGTCAAAATTCTAAAGGCACGACATACGATTACCAAGAAAAGAGATTTTTTTCCTAATCATCACATAGCCTCTCATCCATAAATGTGGCGCGCTTCACAACTATGAACAAGATACTATGTAACGTGGTTTAGTGAGACATTGATCCTAAGGATATTTAACTTCATGCTCTTATACCAAGTTTGTCACACCCGGAGAGTACACCCCAGATGCGACCGGCGTCGTTGTCCTCTCAGAGGACTCAGACAAGCCTCTTAGTATTCGTCATAACATGTCATCAGTTAAAATTTTTGGAAAATTAAAAACTTTTAATACTATGTGAAGTATACTTAGACTTCATACAAAATAATCATAAAAGCATACAATATTTTAAAAACTTGTCTCACATATAAAAAACTATCTAAAGTGTACGAATCTGGACTTAGCTAATAAATTGTCAATATGCCATATATGCCTTAATACAAAAGAATCCAAAGAACATAAATGGAAATAGAATATTCTTAAAACTACTAAAGTATTCATAAGCTAGAACATGAAAGATAGCATCCCCGAACATGAGGACCTACCAACACTTGGAGAAACAGTTCCAAGCTTCTTCAATCGACCTTCTTAATCTTCAATGGACAGACCCTACATTTGTGGTAATATAAAGTAATGGGGTTAGTACGCCGCATGTACTAAGTATGGGTATATGCACATAACATTTAAGGACATGCATGAAAAAGGATCATTTATCATTTCTTTGGAAAGCATGCTAAGTCATATGAATGTCTTCAATGCACATACCATAGAACATGTACAAGTCAAGGATTTCATCAACATAAAGCATGATCATAATCAAGGATATATTATCATAAAGTCATGTTAACATTTCATATTCCATATATCATATAAACATAAAATACAACACTTACCAATGATCCCATCCCCAACCTACAAGTGCAATGGTCATGTGAATCCCCATAACCCCACACAACCAAGTAGATAAGATAGGAGACCATGAGTAAAGAGTTGCTTCATATAACTTCTAGCATAAGTAGTCATCACTTCATATAATAATATAACCCAATAACATATTCATCATAATTACCAACATCATATAAGAGTAACATCATGTATCATAAACATATATCTTTCATGTTATCATATTACATAAGAACAATCTCCTAGGACTTCCCTTAGAGTCAACTGGTGCAACGTCTAGGTAAAGTCCCACACCTCTACCTATACTATGTAGACTCCTCAAGTCACCCTAGTCAAAGTTCATTTAATTTTCTTTCATTTTACATGAGGGAACATACGCCTTAACCGACATAGACCATGTGATCTAAACATGAAATCCGGTGTCATAAAACCCAACACCGAAAGAAGGTGGTCTACCAGCCAAAGTAGAACCAAACATGACATAGCTTTCTAAGTGGATCCACTAGCTAGTATCCTATGGTGGCAACATAGTTCAAGAACTAGGAGATGTATTAGAGACCTATAGTTTCACATTACATGGAAGCCTCTATATCATGAGAGTCATTGTGAACCTACCTTCCAACTAGGGAAGGGACACCTCTCATATCTAGTTCATCGGTGCTTAGCCTAAGTACCTTTCTTGAATAACATTTAAGTTGTATTTTATAATAAAACTTATCATAGGTCATGGGATATTAAATCCTTGTATAAACATGATCATGATCTCTTTAGGATTAGATGTGAATTTCCTTTCATCATAAACCTTCGTATGTGAGATTAACATAACATAATCACCTTGTGTAAAGCATACAAGAGGATATCATAAACATGATTTTTCGTATTCTTATCATCATCTCACATTTAGCATGTTCATATCCCAACATATACACATAGAAACATCATACATACTTCCATAACATATCATCATAATTTATAGGCTAACATAAACTATGTAGAGTAATCACAACTTTAGAAGACTTACCTCTTGCTTCCAAGGACCTTATTCAAGAACTTACATTCAACTACAACATTCATAACCATAACATAGTGAAATACTCAATAGCATAATCAATAACAACTCTTCAAATCATATACAAGACCAATGCATAATGTAGGATAAGGGATAGAGTTCATTCTAGTCGTAGTTCCAATCCCTACGTTTACATGTCATCTAGTAGTAGGAACAACCATACGTAGCCATCATCTAAATAAGAACATGAATCACACGAGATCCAAACGTTACTAACCTAATACTCAACAATTCGTGTGAAATCAACCATAGAAAACAATTACTTTTCATCGAAAATCATGAATCTAGAGTTAGGAAGAAAATTTGTTTTGCAGAGTAAAACCCCTAAAATTGAATGTCTTGAAAACTTATATTTGAAAGGAACTCTTGGGGAAAAGAATCCCAAGAGTTAAAAACACATACCTTATAGATGAAGAATCCACGAAAATTTGGATTAAAACTTTGAAGTCTGCGCCTTCTTCCTTAAGCTCTTCTTGTTTTTCAATGGAGTTTGGAAAAGAGAGCGTTCTTGAGAGAGATGAGAGAAAACATGTTTGATATGATTTGGGACGTGTAAAAGAGGTCTAAAACTGAACTAATATACATATATAGTCGTCCTATTAATTACCCAAAAGGCCCTCCACTTAAATGGGTCTTTTTATGAACTTAGATTACAAAAAATACGACTTTAACGATTTTGGGAAGTGGCTGCGCGTCGCGGGGCCAAATCACGTCATTTTTCTGAAATTTTTGGTTGAGGCAGTGAGGTGCGTGTCAGCCTCGTGTCGCGAGTCTACCTCTCAATTCTTTAGGCAGTATCATGCGTGCTTCTTGTGGGTCGCGCACCTTGCCTCCAATTCTGCCTGTTCACAGGCTCCCAGGCAGCCAGCTCCCCCATGTTTGGTCCTCCCCAAGGACCCTTCGGGTGTTCCTTGGGGTGTCTTTAACGGATGTTTGGACCCTTTTTACTGCATACTACCTATACAAAATCAATTTACATATTTCGGACCTCATTTGACACTTCGAAACCTTCACTAAACATAGGGACGTCAACTAGCTTAAATTAGCTAGTTTCCGGACGTCAAGGTCTTTCTTTGTCATTTTAAGTCTAACCTTTTTTAAATGAACTTATTACATTATTATAGGTATGGAAATATAATTTTGAATATTATTTAATAGATTAATCTCTAGTCTAAGTCATGGCATTTTCGGAGTGTTACACGTTTAGGGATGAAAAATGGTGCTTAACTTTACTTGTGTACCCAACCCTTTTTGAAACAATATCCAAAACTGAGATGTGATTTGTGATCCTCTATAAAATATCATGGATAACGGAATACCATGAGGACTCATAATCTCATCTATGTAGATCTTTGCATAATCCTCCGTTGAGTAAGTGGACTTGACGGGGATAAAGTAAGCGGATTTTGTCAATCAATCCACTATCACCCAAATAGAGTCATTTTACCTCTTAGTACGAGGCAACCCAACTATGAAGTCCATGCTAATTTCATCTCACTTCCAAGTGGGTACTTTTATAGTTTGAGTTGAACCACTCGGCTTTAGATTCTCGACTTTCACTTGTTCACAATTTGGACATCTAGCTATAAACTCCGCTATGTCCCTTTTTAGGCCATCCCACCAATATACCACTTTAAGATCATGATACATTTTGGTGGAACCTGGATGGATAAAATATCGGGGACCATGAGCTTCCTCCAACACCCTATTCCTCAAATCATCAACATCCGGTAACATAATCTATTTTAGTACCTTAGCACACTATCCCCCCCCCCTTGGGAGAATGACTTATTCAACTTGCTAAGTACCGATTTCTTCAACTCCATCAATAGCGGATCAAGATGTTGTTTAGACTTCACCTCAACCACTAAGGATGACTCGGAGTTATTGGAACCTTAAAAACACCATTTGCAGAATCTTCCAACCGAACACCCAATCTATCCAACCAATGAACATCTTTAACTAGGTCCTTCTTGGCTTCTTCTACATGAGACACACTACCCATGGTCATACGACTTAAAGCATCGTCAACCACATTAGCCTAGTCGGGCTGGTAGAAAACACTCATGTCGTAATCTTTCAACAATTCCAACCAACTTCTTTGATGGAGATTCAACTCCTTTTGGGTAAACACATATTGAGGACTCTTTTGGTAGGTATACACATCAACATGAACATCATACAAGTAATGCCTCCATACTTTCAAAGAAAACAATACGGCCGCTAATTCAAGATCATGAGTTGGATAATTCTTCTCATGCACCTTGAATTGTCTAGAGGAATAGGCTATTACCTTCCCATGTTGCATAAGGACACAACCCAAACCCACTCGGGATGCATAAAAATATACCACAAAACCCTTGGTACCCTCCAGTAAAGTCAACACCGGAGCGGAGGTGAGCCTATCTTTCAACACTTGGAAGCTTATTTCACAAGCCTTAGACCACTCAAACCTCACACTCTTTTGGGTCAAGGTAGTCAAAGGAGAAGCAATGGACACAAACCATCCACAAACCTTCTATAGTACCCAGCTAAATCCAAGAAACTTCTAATGTCGGTTGGTGTCAATGTTCTAGGCCAATTCTTAACTTCCACGATTTTCGTTAGATCGATGTCAATACCCTCACTAGAGATGATATGACCAAGAAACAGCACCAATCTCAACCAAAACTCACACTTTCCATATTTGGCAATAGTTGGTTCTCTTTAAGGATTTGCAATACCACCCTCAAATGGTCCAGATGTTCACCCTCATCCTTTGAATATACCAAGATATCATCAATGAAAACAATCACAAATGCATCAAGGTAATTTCGGAACACTCTATTCATTAAGTCCATAAACGCCGCCGGGGAATTAGTTAACCCAAAAGACATCACTCTAAACTCATAGTGACCATATCTAGTTCGGAAGGACGTCTTTGGAATGTCTTCATCTCTCACCCTAAGTTGGTGATATCCCGATCTCAAGTCAATCTTAGAAAAGTAGCTAGCCCCTTAGAGTTGATCAAACAAGTCGTCCATCCAAAGGAGAGGATACTTGTTCTTAATGGTGACTTTATTGAGTTGACGATAATCAATGCACATCCTAAGGGACCCATCCTTCTTTTTCACAAATAATAACGGAGCACCCCATGGAGATATACTAGGTTGAATGAAGTCTCTTTTTAGTACATCTTTGAGTTGAGCCTTCAACTCTTTTAATTTGGCTGGAGCCATCCGATAAGGAGGAATTTAATGTATTTGTATCCTATAATAAGTCGATACAAAAATCCATTTCACATTCGGGAGGAATTCTGAGAAAGTCATCGGGAAAGACTTTCAGAAAATCCTTCACTACAGGGACTGACTCTATAGGATGAATGTCAGACTCAAGATCTTTTACCCTCATAATAGGGTAACAAAACCTTTTAGAGATCATTTTACAAGATTTTAAACAAGAAATGATATGACCTCTAGGAATAGGGCTACCCTCCGTCCATTCTAACATGGGTTCATTTGGAAAGTTGAACTTAACTACCCTTGTCCAACAATCGATGGAAGCAAACAAGCATGCAACCAATCCATTCCCAAAATTGAACCAAAATCAACCATATCATGTTCTACCAAAAATACCATGTAACTTTATTGGGGAAAGATATAGGACAACTCCTAAAGACTCTTCTAGCCACAACGGAGTCACCCGTTGGGGTGGTAACTCAAAAAGGCCAATTAATACATCGGGTAGAACATCAAACTTTCTAGATACTAGAGGATTAATAAATGACAAAGTATTATCGGGATCTAACAAACCATAAACATCAAATAGAGAAGACATGTAACATACCGGTGACCACATTGGGAGACTCCTCTTGCTCACCCCTAGAGCAGAGAGCATAGATGTGATTCATCTTTGGAGGTTCGGAACTAGTGCCACTAGCTTGAGCTTGACCAGTTCCTTTCTCTTGACACTTATATTAGAGAAATCCGTAACCTTATGGACACTCTTACCACACCCAAAGAAATTCTCCGTCCCGACTAGACACTCACCCAATGCTTCTTACCAAACTTGACACAAATTGGTTTTTTGCTAGGTGAATTTGCACTTCTTGCCTTTTGGGACTTAGGGTTAGACACCCTATCCTTTTAGCCTTGGTAAAAGTGGAAGGAACTTTCATGGAAACCGTCTTCTTGAACATAGGCTTATCTTGAATCTCAAGTCTACCCTTGGAAGTACCTCTCTCATATGCCTTGGCCCTCTTAAACTCCATATTCTTCCTCTTGAGTCGAGTCTCCTCAAATTTTTGAGCATGCACCATCAACCTAGAGATATACATGTTGGCATGGAGCATCGCTGAATGACACTCTTCAACCAAATCATCGGATACTCTCATGATGAAGCGACTCATCTCATCCCTTGGGTTAGACACCAAGGAAGGAGCATATTTGGACAATTTGGTGAAGTTCAAGGAGTACTCGTGCCCACTTATCTTTCCTTGACGAAGGTTGATGAACTCCTCCACTTTGGCCTCCCTTTTCTCCGTAGCGAAGAACCTATCAAGGAAATCCTTTTAAATATCTCCTATGTTATAGGATCCACTCTCAAGTCCATATTGTCTCTCTATTGGGTATACTAAGTTTGAGCCATATCCTTGAGTTGATAGGAAGCTAGCTGGGCCTTCTCATTCGAAGTCAACCTTATAGCATAAAGAATCTTGTAGACATCATCAATGAAGTCTTGGGAATCCTTATTCACCTTCGACCCAAAGAACATTGGAGAGTTTATCTTAGTGAAGTCCCTCAAGCGAGAAGCCATGGTACTTGCATTTTGTTGAACACGAGATCCAACTTCCCGATTTGTTTGTGCCGCCATGGATTGAGCTTGAGTAGTCATAGCTTGAGCCAAAGTCACAAAATCCGACATTATCTCTCCATCCGTCATAGGTAGAGGACTTACCAGAGCTTGGTCTTGCGGAGAAGCTTGGTTGCCTTGTGAAGGATCTTGGTTGTCTTGTAGAGGAACGTCCACATTAGCCAAATCTTCCTCCACTTTTATTGCGGCTGCACGTCTTGTAGTCATATCCTATATCCACAAGAAAAGTATTAGAAGAAAGAGTACATGACACGACTTTTAAGATTACCAATAAATGAGAATTCCTAAGCGTAACATATACTCTTATTCAGAAGTGTGGCGCGCTTCACACCCATGAGCAAGACTCTATGTAAATGTGGTTCAATGAGACATCAATCCTAAGATTTCTTTAACCTCATGCTCTTATACCATGTTTGTCACGACCAGGGATCACCCCATAGACGTAATTGGTGTCGTCGTCCTCAAAGAGGACTAAGACTAGCCTCTAACATTCGTCATAACATATCATAGGTTAAAAATGCGGAAGAATTAAAACTTTTTATACATATATCTATATAGTGAGGTTTACATACACCTCTCATATACTACATATGGAGCTTACATAGATACCTCACATAGGAAGCGTACATAGGCTTCTTCTTTAGACAATATAATCAATACCTAAGAATTAGTCTAATATTTCATCTCATTTTGAACCTTCTAAACGAGTACAAATCATGGACATAGCCAATACAAAGTCAACATGCCAATATAGGCTTACATAAATATCCAAATGATAAAGGAAAGAACAATGACTTTATGACAATATAACTTATAACCTAGAATGTAGAAAAAAGTAACATCCCCAAACATGAGGAACTACGAACACTTGGAGAAAAGAGTCCAAGTCTTCTTCAAACGACGTCTTAAGAACTCAATGGCCGGAATCTACATAATTGTAGTAAACATAGAAATAAGGGTTAGTACATCAGTTGTACTATGTATGGGTATATGCAAGTAAACATTTGAAGACATGCATGAAAATGACCATTTCTTTACAAACATGCTAAGTCATTTGAAAACCCTTATGCACACACAAGATAGCATACACAAGACAAGAAATCACAACAACATAAGACATGTGCAGAACAAAAGACAACTTCTACATAAAGCCATACAATACTTCATAGTCAATAGCTCATAACAACATAGCATACAAAACCCTTACCAACAATCTCATCCCAAGACTACAAGTGCAATGCTCATGTGAATCCCTATAACACCACACAATCATATAAACAAGATAAGAGATAATAGACAATGTCTTGCTTCATAAAATATATCATCATAAGTAGTCATCACCACATATAGCAATTTAGACCAATACCATGTTCATCAATGTAACTAACATCATAAAAGAGCAACATCATATAGAGTCAACACATGTACATATCATGATATCATAAGTGCAGAATAATCATAAGAACAACCTACTAGGACTTCCCTGAAGGCCAACTAGTGCAATGTATAGGTAGAGTTCCATACCCTACCTACACTAAGTCAAACCCCTCAAGTCACCCTAGTTGGTGTTCACTTTATTACTTCATTTTATTTTCAGGAACAATTGTCTTAATCGACATAGACCACATGATCTAAATGTGGAATCTGGTGTCATGAAACCCTACACCGAAAGAAGACAGACTACTTGCCAAGGTAGTACCAAAACATGAACATAGCATTCTAGGTGGATCCACTAGCTAGTATTCCTATGGGCGCAACATAGTTCAAAAACTACGATATATATTTGAGACACTGATTATGCACATTGCATTATAGTCTCTACCTCATGAGTACAATAGTAAACCTACCTTCCCACATTGGGAAGGGACACATCTCACATCTAGTTCACTCGGTGCTAAGCCAAAGTCCCTTTTTGAAATGTCTTTAAGCCTTCATTAAACATCATAACTTAGTATAGGCCATATGAGACTAACCCCATTGTATATCATAATCATTAGCTCATTAGAATTGAATAAGAATGTCCTTTCATTGCAACCCTTCATTTGTGAGATTAACATCAACATCATCATATCATAATAAGACACATTAGTGATTCACCATCAACCTTATATAATCATACCTTAATAATCATCTCACAATTCATATAGGCAAGACATTTCAATTAGATTCATCATACTATCACCTACATAATCTAATCACAAATAATACTTCAATTGAACTTCATCATCAAGTTCAAACCATCAAAATTGAAGTAAAGAATTCAAGATCATAAGGTCTTACCAATTAACCTTCATAAGCCTCCTTCAATGGTCTTACCATCAACCAACCATATTCACCTAGAAGTAGGATTAAAAACATCACATAATAATAATCTACACAAGAACTAAGTCAATTGCATCATTACTATCCAAATTAACTTCAATTAATAACCTAGAGGTTAGGGGAAAAGGGCTCATCATGAATTCTTCAAGAATTAGATCTAATCCCAACAATACATGACCCTAGGCATCCCATTAATGAATTAGAATAAGTACAACAATCAACACATTCACATATACCCATCAATTCATAAGGAAGAACCAAAAATTGGGGAATTTGGTAAGAGGACTTGATGATCCACACGAATTTCCCTTAATTAGCATCAATTACTTTATAATATATACTTGATTAGTCATAGGCAAATCACAATTTGTCACAATTAATCATCAATTTCAAGTTTAGAAGAAAACCCATTTGTAGAAGAAAACCCTAAGAATTGGGTTATTTGGAAATCATCTTTGAGAGGACCTCTTGGGGAAAGGAAACCCAAGAGTGAAGAACACATACCTTGATGAAATTTTGTGCACAAAAACAGAGTGACAACCTTGGATACTTTGTCTTCTTACTCAAGCTTTCTTGTTCATTCAATGGGGGATGAATAGAGAGAGAAAGTAGAGAGAGGTGGTAGGAATTTGGATTTCAATTTGTATTTGAGTTTTGGAGTGGGAAACGAAATAGATTTGACCTAAAATCATTATATAGTCCACCCCCAAAATACCCAAACTACCCCTCATTAAGTTGGACTTCAAAAAGTGAAGTGCATTATTGACTGTTATGGTGGTCGTGGAAAGTGAGTCAGTAGCTCCCCCGAACGAGCCACTTCTATATTTCCCTAAGGCAATACCACGTCCACTTGGTCCCTTCCATGAAGATGCAGCACGACCCGTTTAGTGGCTCGTGGTGCTCCTAGGTAGTTGCTCACCAACGCCCCACTATTTCCCCCAAATAGCTAAGCATTTTCATGGAAGCCCCCTTCCTTCCGTCAAGTGCACCATGAGTCATAATGTGGCTCGTGGTGTCTTGGACAATAGCTAGCCCCCATGTAACCTTTCCTCCATGGCCAAGTCGTCTTCACGAACTCCCCACCTTGGCCATGGTCATGACCACAAGCCGTGGTCATGCTCGTCAAGAGTGAGGCAGTAGCCTCCTTTCTTGGGCAACCTTGGACTCTTGGCTTTCGCTTTCTCTTGATGGTTGGCACTCCCCACTTGGCCTAGCTTCCTAATACCCCCTCTTAGGCAGCTATGTCAATTCTCATCTCCTCACTATGACTAACCCTTTAGACACATCTTTAAATGATCAAGGCACCACACTAGTCCAACGTACAAGTTCACCAGACGTCGTGGACGTTCCTTGATGTTTTAACTCCGAAACCTCTCAAATCTTTAAAATTAATTATTCTAGGTCATAATATAGCATTACAATGTCTAGTTCATCATGTGAGGCTGTAGATTAGGTCATGGACTTTTGGAGTGTTAGAGGCGGTCAGCGCCAAAACAGGTTGTATTCTCTCAAGACTCACCAAGATCAGGAATATTCTCAAGATGTATTCACTTGTACATTATGAGTCTATGACCTTGATGTTTATGCATTGTTAGATCCAGGGCTACTCTTTCCTTTGTAACTCCTTATATAGCATTGAAATTCAGTATTAGTATAGAAACTCTCTGAAAACCGTTCTAGGTCTCTACTTTAGTCGGTGATCAAGTCATAGCTAAACGGGTATACAAATATTGCCCTGTCACAGTCTCCCAAAAATTCACCTTAGTAGATCTTATAGAACTATAAATTGTAGACTTCGATATCATTCTATGCATGGACTGATTACATTCATGTTATGCCTCAGTCGATTGTATTACTAGAATTGTTTATTTTTAGTTTCCCGAAGAACCAATCTTAAAATGGAACAGTCGTAGCATAGCGCCTATGGGTCGATTCATTTCTTACCTTAAGGTTAAAAAGATGATCTCTAAGGGTTATCTCAATCATCTAGTTAGGGTAAATCATTCAAACTATGAAACCCCGAATCTTGATTCAGTTCCAGTAGTGAATGAGTTCCCGAAAGATCTTCTCGAAGTTCCTCCCGAAAGGGAAGATTGACTTTGGAATTGATATCCTTCAAGATACGTACCCTATCTCTATTCCTCCTTACAAAATGGACCAAGCTAATCTAAAGGAATTAAAGGAGCAGTTGAAATACCTTTTCAATAAGAGCTTTATTAGACCTAGTATTTCAACTTGGGGTGCACAAGTGTTGTTCATGAAGAACAAAGATGGTTATCTCATAATCTGCATCAACTATTGGTAGTTGAATAAAGTCACAAGCAATAATAAGTACCCCATCCATAGGATTTATGACTTGTTTGACCAACATCATGGTACTCCTCATGTCTAAAAGATTGACCCTGGATCCTATTTTCCTGAGCTCCAAAGATAGACTTGAGAACTCGTATGTTCATTACGAATTTGTAGCTATGTCATTTGTACTAACTAATGCTCCTGGAAATTTGATGGACTTGACGAACAGAGTAATCAAGATGTATTTATACTTGCTCATTATCGTCTCTATTGATGATATCCTCATTTACTCTAGGAATAAGAAACAACATGCGAATCATTTGTGGGTTGTTCTGCAAACTCTAAAAGATCACCAGTTATTGTCTTAGTTAAGAAAAACTGAATTTTGGTTGCAATACGTCGCTTTCCTTGGGCATATTGTGTGTAGTTAAGGGATTCAAGTGGATTCTAAGAAGATATAATCAGTGAAACAATGGCCCAGTTTTATCTCTCTTAAAGATATTAGAAGATTCTTTTGGTTGGCTAGCTATTACAGAAGGTTCATCGAAGGATTTTCATCCATTGCCTCTCCATTGACTAAGTTGACTCAGAAAAAGGTTCAGTTTCACCGGCTGGATGATTGTGAGAAAATCTTTGTAAAACAGAAAACTAGGTTGACTTCAACTCTTTTTTTGACTTTACTATAAGGTTTAGATGGTTATGTGATGGATTATGATGCATCTAGAGTCAGACTTGTTTGTTGTTAATGCAACTAGGTAAGGTTATATCATATGACATTAGACATCTTAATGTACATGAGAAGAACTATCCAACTCATGACCTTGAAATTATGTGTATAGTTTTCACGTAGTAGTGTTCATAGACCATAGGAGCCTTCAGTATATGTTCACCCAGAAAGAGTTGAGTCTTTTTGCTAGAGAAGGTGGCTTATGTTCATGAAAGACTATGATATAAGTGTGCATTACCATCCTGGTAGGGACATATAGTAGCAGATTCTCTTAGGATACTATTGATGGGTAGTGTGGGACATGTTGGTGAAAGAAAAAAGAAGGAACTAGTGAAATATGTTCATAGACTTCCTCCCTTAGGAGTTTGTATTGTGATCATAATAGATGGTAGTGTAAGACCTCGAAAATGACATAGGTTAACTAGAGCCTAACATGTTTGTATTGGTGTTATAAGGTCCTAAATATCTTTAATATGTGGTATAGAGGCAGTAGCTAAAGTATTAGAGGTGTTGGAAGTCAAACATCAAGGGACGACTAAGACGTTTGACGACTAAGTCACCTAAATGTCTCTTATGTGGTTTTATGTGTTTATGTGTGTTTAATGGTGTATTAAGGTTCTTAATAGAGTTATTATATCATGTATAGGCAGTGGTTAAAATTTCATTAAGTTTGGAGGTCAAATGATCAAGAACGTCCAAGGCATTCGAAAGATATGCCTTGAGTCGACCTTGTACGTCTAGGCAAGTTTCGTTGAGTTTTACGTGTTCATTTTGGATAAAATTCATGTTAGAGGTGTTAAACTCATAGATAATCATATTTGGGTTAGAAACGTTTGGGAAATTATCCACAAGGACCATCAAAGGCTCCTTGAGGAAAGGACCCAAAACCTGATGGCAGGCTGTCCCAGGCAGCCTAGGCGACGGAGCTGTCAACGGCCAGTCATGGCTGTGACGCCCCGTCACAAGGGATTCATCGTGGGGGCCTTGTACAAGGGTGTAGGGGGAACCCTTGGCAAGCCACTGGAGCTTGCAACGGAGGTCCATGACGGTCCGTTGCACCCGTGACGCCCCGTCACAAGCAGGTCGTCGCAGCCAAGTTCCCTGTGCGCAGATTTTCTGCCAAGTCAGGGGTGAATTGGTAAATTCACCCCACGTCCAAATAATAGTTTAGGCGGTTTATTAAGGGTCTTATGGGTATTTTATATGAGTATATAAGTGTTTAACACTTAGAATAATTCATTCTTCTAAAAATCAAAACCCAAAGTCTCTTAGAAATCCCAAAACCTCCATTGAAGACTCCATTGAAGAGGCAGCTTGGTGAGGGGTTCTTGAGTGGAAATTCTTCATCAAAGTGAATAATTATCATCCTTTAGGTATGGATTTTGATCCTTGAAACTTATTTCATCAAGGAGCCCAATTCTCAAAGTGTTTTACAAAGTTTTCTAATGTGAATTGTCCAATTTCGGGATTCTACCATGGGTTCTTGCATAAATGATTTCTAAACATTGAATTATGATCTAATTGATATTGTATTGATGATGTCAACATAAATTACCTATGAACCCATGTGAATTGATGAACCCTAGTTTTGACTACTTATTGGGTTACTTGATATTAAGCTAATGTTGATGAATTGTTGTGTAGTTTCTTATGGGCTTTCTAATGATATAAGAATTGTGTTCAATTGATATGTAATTGATATTGTATTGTTAAACCTAGATTTAATTGATGTAGATTCATTGAGTTTAATGGTTATTGCTTTGAATTGTTGTTCATGGCCATGGGTAAGGGCCTTGTGATGTTGAATTGGTTGATTTGGCATTAAATTGAAGTGTGGATAAGGGGATGAAGGTATGTTGCCCCATTTTCCTTAATTTGATATTAATTATACTTCGTTATTATTATGATTGGTATTGTCCACTTATGATTGCGGTGTTATGTGTTTTACTTGCAATTGATGTTGCCTTGTCGGCGTTACTTTATGCAATATTATGAGCATGGCCTTATTGGCAACTAATTGAAGTTATGTGGCTATTTGTGTAGTTGATGATGTGAGTATGTCATTACTTTTCTACATGAGAAGTTATATAGTCATGTATGTATTCTTTAGTTATGTTGTCTTAAGTGATCATGTTAGACTTTGACTTGACATTATGAGTATAGTGTTAGGTTAAGTCTTGGTTATTCCTACTTGACTTTATGAGTCTATGTGGAGTATATTAATGATGTTATGATGATATATAGGATGACTTAAAGATTTTAGGTTGTTTTAGAAGTGTTTCTAGAATGGCTTGTTTATGGGTTAAAAGAGAAGTATGTGATGTCTTGTCTTGGTTGACTTGTATCTCTTGCTTGATGTATATATGATTATGGATATGTGATGTCTTGATATAGGGTGTTATAACTCTTAGTCTTGAATAATAATATAGGTGGGACCTTAATGATAAGAAGGTCAATGTTATGTGGAACCTTGAACTTAGTGGCGAGGTTATGAATTGTGAAGTAGTTAGCCGTAATGGTATCCTTCATGTTATGAGTGATGGACTTAGGGATGGTTGGCTGGAACGGCATCATATCATACCTTAGGGAAATCGCTATGAGCTTCTTGTCGCTAAAGTGAGATATGCCCTAGTGGAACTTCCTTTGGTGGGGTGAATGTAAAGGGGGTCATGAACTAGATAAGGACCTATTTATATGAACCTTAATGTGAATTAATCTATGAGAACAAAGGCTAGCACCGAGTGAGTATGAGTAGGGTTAAACGGATTTAGTTAAAGAACAGACTGAATGCTTAATACGCCCTTCATATTTCTTAACCATGTGCCTACATGGGATGTGTCCAAGTTCTACCATTGGCAAGTAGAACAACCTCATCGAAGTAGGATAGAACTTCGGATTTCATGTCTTGCTACCATGGTCTATGTCGGTTATTGCCTATTCTCATCATGTGGAATACCTTTTAGAATTAGATAAGTTTATGAGGTTTAGGTGGTGGTATGGGACGCTATCTAGACATTGCACAATAGACTTTGAAGGTGTTATGTGGAGTTCCTAGGTCTTGTCCAAAGACCATTATGTGATCCATTATGTGAGTGTCTTATGTGATGCTTTATGTGAGTGTCTTATGTGATGTATGAGTCTTAATGAACTAATGAACTAATGACTTATGTAGTAACTATGTGAATGGTTGAGTACCTAATCTAAAGTGACTTAAGCATTCCTTAGCTAAAGTGTGAGGAGGACATGAAAGGATGGTCTCTTCATGTCTTATCTTTGGAAGTCTTGAGGATGACTCTAGTTAGGGAAGTTGGTTAATCTTGTTGACATGATCTAAACCTTAGGAAGTCTTAAGGACTATTTAGGTAATCTTGGAGAGGTCATTGTACGATGGACTTTATCTTCTCGACTTACTTAAGTAGGTCTTTTGATAGGCTTTGGAAGGAGAATGTCTTATCATCTAAATGTTGGTGTGTTTAGTGAGAATGATTCTATTTGAGGTAGTCTATAGGATCTCTTGTGTGTGTGTGATAGAGATTGTATGGGAGGTCTCTCCACACTTACTCAAGTGAACCTTGGAATTGACCTTTGGTAGATGAATCTTACATCGATGTTTATGATTGTTTTCTAAGTATGTATGTGACTCATTGTAGGTAATCTTAAGGGTCGTTTAGGCACATCTAGAGAGGGTGTATGGGCGGTCTCTCTTTGTGTGACTTAAGTGAATCTTAGGATAACTTTAAGTGAGGGAATTACATGCTAGGAAATGTTGAAAGGAAGGTTTGGACTTCACTGTAACAGTGAAGGGACTTCACTGTACAGTGAAGGGAACTCAATGTAAAGTGAGTTCTTTTAAATGTCATCTTTGGTTAATTGTTATATTATGTGTTTCTTAAATTACTAAATGATGTTCTTATGTTTAAACTATGATTTCCAAATGAAAAGATGCATATTTCCAATAAAGTCCGTTTTCATGATTTTATGCATATAGCCATACTTAGTACATGTGGTTGTACTAATTCAATACTTTATTTTCTATCTATAGTCCTTGGTAGGTAAGGAGCTTTTGGAGAAGAAGACTTGGGCTTAGAAGAATCATCCGAGTAGAAGAATTGAAGTATGTCCACATTTGTATCGAGGGCATATATGTCATCTTATGTTTGTTTTATGAAGTATTGTAATAAGACTATGTTATTTCTATTTTCGTATTAAAGTACTCTTGTGTCTTAAGATGATGAGATTGAGACTTAGCATTTCTATTACTTTTATATGAAAGAGTTTTCGAGACTATATTATGTTTTAGTGAAAAGTTTTAATTCCGCACTACTTTTCACTATGTATATGCGATGAATGATATGAATGAGGCTTCTCTTAGAACTCTGATAGTTCGACGACGCAGGTCGCAATCCAAGATTGCATCCTATCTTCTAGGGTATGGTCTCGCGTTGTGACAGGTAGTGTAACAGTCCAAAATGGGTTAGAATCTTCATTGGTAGTAGAGGTTAAAGAAACACAAGACATTGATATGATATTGCTCCAACCAAAAGGGGCAATCCGTCAACATAGAGTTGAGGTTAGCTCCTAAGTGGGAGATGGTGTGCTTCATTGTCAGAGTTGGTTATGTGTTCCTTAGGTGGGTAAGTTGAGATTGCAGATTCTTGCAGAAGTCGATAACTCCAGATGTTCTATTCATCAAAGAGCCACTAAGATGTAATAATATGTGGGAAGTCTTTCTGTACAATGGTATGAAAAAGCATATAGCGGATTTTGTGGTTAAGTGCCTCAATTGCTAGCAAATAAAGGTAAAACATTAGAAACCAAGAGGTATTACTCAAGATATCAACATTCCTACTTGGAAGTGGAAGTTATCAACATGGACTTTATCAAGTTTACCTCGTAATCGCACCATGACTCCATTTGGGTTATTGTTACAGAGTTAGTAAGTTTGCATAATTTTTGGTTTTCAAGACAACAAATTCGGCGGAGGACTACGCCAAGCTTTATTTTAATAAGATAGTAAGGTTGCATAGTGTTCCTTTGTCCCTCTTCTGAAACACAGGTCCTTACCTCTCATATATAAAAGTCATTTAAGAAATTTCTTTTTACTCAGGTAAATCTTATCTCAACAGTTTATCTGCAAGTGGATGGGCAGGCAACGTGTACCATTCAGACCTTACAAGACAAATTGAGACCTTGTTTGATCAATTTAAAGGGTATTTTTGATGATCACCTTCCTCCTATATAGTTCCCCTATAATAATAGTTACCATTCCAGCATTAAGATGGCCCCTTATGAGGCATTGTGTGGGCGTAGATGTAGGTTTCCAGTTGGTTAGTTTAAAGTAGGTGAAGAAGACTTTTTACGGCCAGATTCCATTCATGATGCTATGTAGAACGTCCAACTCATTAGAGATATACTTAAAACAACCCATAGTCAATAGAAATCGTATGCATATGTGAGGAGAAGGGAACTAGAATTTGATGTTGATGATTGGGTTTCCCTGAAAGTGTCACCGATGAAAGGGGTGATGAGATTCATCAAGAAAGGAAAGCCCATTCCTAGATATGTAGGTTGTTACAAGATCTTGAAAAGGTTCGGTAAAGTAGCTTGTGAGTTAAAGTTGCCAAAAGAACTAGCAGCAATGAATCCGATTTCTTACATTTCATTGTTCAAGATTAGTGTGGGTTACCCAGTGTCTATTGTGCATTTAGACAGTGTAGCGGTGAAGGATAGTGTCACTTATGAAGCGGTACCAGTTGAGATTCTTTATCGTCATGTTTGAAGGTTGAAAAACAAAAAGTCGCTTCAATCAAGGTTTTGTGGAGGAGTGAGTCTTCACCTTTGTCCTTCGGATTCCATTAAAATTTGAGGTAATAGTCTCTCTCAAGATTTTCAATCATTCACGCGTAGATTCAGTCTTAATATCATGTTCCTTCAATTTGTACTAGTATTTTTAGCGTATTTGCATGTTCTTGGCACATAGTTTAGTCAGATATCAGCTTCCAATGTTTAGTGGTAGGGTTTCCACCTGCTTCCCTCCGTTTCAGCTAGTTTAGTCTTCATTCGAGGAAGAATGTTTCCAAGTGGGAGATAATATATCCCCCATATATGAAAAGAAACCTCATTTCAGATTTCCAGAAGTTGCAGGTACAACCCACGGTTCCCACACACGGACAATAGGGTGACCCACAGCCCGTGCTAGTAGTCCGTGGATAGAATCTTCAACCCTACCCAAACTCAGCCCAAAAATCTCTCTAAGTGTTGACCCACAGACCGTAGGTCTGGTCACACACCGTGGTCCGTATTCGTGGATCACACTCTCAGATTTTAGTCTCCATCCATGACTAACGGTTGACCAGCATGGATCATGAGTAGATCGATGGTTCGTCTATCCTGTCCGTCAGTGATCTCGACAACCGTTAAGTCATGAGTCTTTTATTCTTTTCCTTAGGCGTTGGGACCCTAAGCTACATCATTTAACCCCTAAACTACATAGTTTTTGTTAGTTTTAGACTGGCTAACATAACTAGAACTTACCTAAGTGAGATCATTCACCAAAACATTGAAAATTAGAGCGTAAAGAGGAGAAAGAGTCGACCAATCCCTTTGCAAGAACACATAGAGTCTTAATAAGTTCCAGCCCAACATTGAAAGATTTCTCCGTGGAATTATTTACCATGTATGTGGGATTTCACTAGTGAGTTTCTTTCACCCATTCGGTCCCTATATTTCAGTTAGAATCTTCATTCCCTTGATATCTTCTAGACGTAGATTTTTTGACTGTAGGTTTTGTATGGGTATTAGCTGTTAGAATTATCCGAATCATAATAATATGTTGTAGTATTGTTTTTGCCCAGATTCATGCATAAAATCACAACCCTAACTATGTAGTTCTTTTAGTTCATGAATTTACACATAATGGGTCAGTAAAATTAGTTATGTATGTTAACATGCCTCAGTTTTCCAATGCATTGTTATCAGTATTTATTAATGTTGTATTAGTTTGCAAGTCAGTACTTTGAGCTATCGAGTATCAGAGAACTTTAGTCATAATTTGTTAATTACTTAAACAATCGCGAGAAGCATAATATCGAGTGTACTAGGGTCAGTCACCTCAAGTCCCAGAACATCGTGAACCATAGGTTCTAAGTGCCCTTTGTGGGCATCATTTTAGTGATCACACCAGTATGCGTCTACACCTCTGACATGGTATAGTAGGTCCTGCCGATGGGGCGTATACATCAGACTCCACATTTAGCTCATGTTGTTTTATGTCAAATATTAGTAGCTCTCACAATTCAGTAAGATCTTATTGCAGCGAACATGTATCAGTACAATTCAGTTTTTAGCCTTTGTATGTTATAACATGGTCATTTCATTCAACATAGTCATGTGTAGTATTTTCAATATCCTTATCACGTTCAGCTCATATTATTTCTTTATTACTTGTTTAGTTATGTTATTGTTCACCTTTACTCTATTCTGCATGCTCAGTGTCTTCCAGATACTGACGCGTACTCCACGTTACATCTTCTCGTGATGTAGGTTCAGGTCATATGTAGTCAGATCACACATAGTCCGATTCCATATCATCACTTCAATAACATCTGTGGTGAGTCCTCATTCTTCAAGGACTAGTGACATGATTATATTTCTTGCTTTTTGCTTTAGTTTCAGTTTTTCTAGACTTAGCAAGGGCATGGCCATCATATCTAGTTAGTAGATTCTTTATTTCACATATAGTTATAATCAACTTTAGTCTTCGAGTTTGAATTCTCATTGGTATTCAAACTATCTGTTTTCATTTATTAAAATAGCATACAAGTATTCCCCATCATTTCAGTTTACATGATGATTTAGCTTCTAAACGGTGTTTCTTTACTCCAGTTTATTTAAGTATTCTTATGATATACAAAAAGGGTTAGCTTGGGGTAATTCTGATCCTAGGTCCATGTACGTGTCAAGGGGGTAACCTCAGGGCGTGGCATTATTAGTCTTAGATAATAGTTTTCTCTAAATTATGTCAGTTTACAGTTGAGTAAATCCAGTCTTAATACCTTATTCCTTAGTTGTTGCTGCATTTTCAACATATTTGCATGTCTTTGGAAATATGTTTAGTTAGATATCAGTTTCTAGTACTTAGTGGTAGCGATTGCATCTTGTTCCGTCCATAATCACCTTTTAGATTTCATTCGAGGATGAATGTTCCCAAAGGGAGTTATTGTAACACCTCTAATTAAGAAGATAGAAAAAAATTACAGCTTTCGAGACCTGGTGCAAGAACCACAGAAACTACCAAAGGTCTAGGGTCTGACACACGGTCCATATGTGGGGTCCACCGTTGAGGAACAAATATTTATGGCCTACTATTCAAGCCAATGTCAACCAGTACGGTCCTTGATAGGACCTACGTACCGTAGGTGAGGGTCAACAACCACATAGTCTGAAATTATTTGTGGCTCAAATTCAAATGGTCATAACATTTAGCACAAAATTAATTAGGCGGATCCTGACCTTATAAATGATAAATAAGTTAATCGTCTCTCTAAAGACATCGAATTCATAAAATCCCATCTCCAGGTAAAAAGTTATGCTCATTTTATTGAAGTCCTATCAAAATGATTTGACCGACGACCCTACATATGGTTGGTAGTTCGACCTATGGTAGGTAGGTTCCTCTGTGGGTGGCCTTTGACACCTTTTATGTTATGGTAATTTAGGTGTTTTTACCATTCGTTTGTCAATTAAAAGTCGTAGTTTTATTCCTTAACTACGTCGTTTTACTCAATCTAAGCCTTATAACATAGTCAGACTTACCAAGAACCCTCGTTCACCTAAAATCATTCAAACATGGAACAAAAATAAGAGAAAAAGTCGACCAAAACTCCCAAGAACAAGCAACAATGTTCTTCAAACTGTTAGCCCAAAAATCAAAGGATTTCTCTGTATATTTCATCACCATGTATGTGGGATTTTACTATTTGGCTCCTTTCACCCATTAGGTAGATATAATTCAGTTAGATTCTTGATTCTCTATATCATGTTTAGACTTAGGGTTACTAGAACTTAAGATAATTGTTGTTTATTGGCTGTTAGAGTAATCCTTAACAAGGTATTATGTTTACTTAACCATGTTGATTAATCATTGAATGAAATTTAGAACCCTAGTTGTGTAGAATATTTTAGATCATGAATTATACTTGCTAGGTCACTTATTCAAATATACATGCATTAGTTTTCAAATGTTTCATTATAAGTACTTAATGTTCAATTTTCAGTTACCATGTCAGAATCATGAGCTATCCAATTTATTTCAAATACGTTGTATTGTACACATTCTAGTTAGGAATAGGCTTAATACCTAGTTGAACTAGGTCCATTCACCCTATAGTCCCAAAATTACATGCCCCCGTAGGTCTATCAGTCCCTTATGCTGGGAATTAGCTTTAGTGATCATGACATTCATGCCTTTATACCCCTGTTAAGGTATATCGGGTCCTCTCGATGTGGCACACACATTGGACTATACATTTAGCTGACGTGGTTATATGTCGGTTAATAGTAGTTTCCACAGTAGGACATCATTGCATTTGACTAGGTCTTCAATTATATTTTAGCATTCAGTCTCAGTATGTAATGTCTAAGATTAGTACTTGGTCAGTGTATTTAGCTTAGCCTTCAGTATATTTCTACATTTACATTTAATTTTGATTATGTTATTGCTCACTATGCTTTTTAACAATTATGTATTTTATTCACCTATACTGCTTATCATGCATGCTCAGTACTTGGAATGTACTGACACTTCTTCTTCGTTACATCCTTTCATGATGTAGGTTTGGGTACTCATCATACAAATCACACATATATTGGTTCCCGATCTCCTTTGAAGTAGGGTAAGTGGCGTGTCCTCATACTCTGAGGACAATAGATATGCTCTAAACTTGTCTTTTATATTCAGTTTTTCGGTTTTTTAGAATTAGATTTTGTCATATCCCAACAACTTTAGCCAGTTAGAATCTTTTTTAGACAAAGTACTATATTCAGTTTTTGTTTTGAGTTTAATCATCCAGTTTTTATTAAAATCATAGCCTTTTATATTTAAATAATTTTTGTGTATTCCCCACTTTCAGTAATCACTGTTTAAGCTTCCATATAGTATTTATTGAGTAATATTTTAGTATGCTTATGATATGACAGCTCAGTGCTAACTTGGGGTCATGTGTGATCATATGTCTCGTGTTTACGTCTAGGGAGTACCCTCAGGGCGTGACATGCAAATATTTTCATATATTTATTATTGGTTTTATTGATTTCTTTCTTGATACTCATTCATAACTGTAAATATTGTCATTTGTTTTTGAGTGAGTGTATTGTTTTCTTGCTTCATCCTTATTCATAACAGTAAAGATTGTCATTTAGTTTAATTTATATTGTTTTGATTTCTTCCTTATCCTTTTATTCCAATATCTTGTATAAATACCATATTGGAACAATATATATCATTTGTTGTTTTGATATCTTAATGAGAAAAATTTATTATAGGTCCTTATATCTAGTTCATTGATTGTTCAGCTGAATCGACCGAATCACTTCGGAGATTTCCCTATTAAAGTTTTATACTATTTAACACAAACTTGTTTTGGGGAAAATAATTTATTGTCTTCCTTAATAGACTCGAAAAAGAGAATAGAATGAATTAAGGGCATGAGAAACGACTATAGAGTAGAGGAATACATTGGTCTATCAGAAAATGCAGGATGACATAGCTATGAACATCATCTCCTGCTGACCCTTGATGTTTTTTGTTCACTTTTAACTTCTATCCAAGAATTTTAAAGGTAGGATATCTCATCTGAATTTTCCAAAACATTGTTTCTACACCAAAAATTCACTTCTACACAACTCATCCATTTAGTACATGATGGGATACAAATAACAAAAATCCCAAAAATATCCTTTAACTCTATCACTCAATCTGTAATGACGTTATGTTTTGGCATAGAGAATTTGGGCTCAGTTAATGGTCTGATTCTCTTGAGTCTGAGAGAATTAGGTTTTACTGTGTTTTCAATCCCTTAACTAGAGAGCATAAATTCATTCAATATCCAAATGCTCCAAGAAATGAGTTAGAAAAAACAGGCCTACTGATTGATTACCCTAATGAAGATCAATTCTAATTGGTAACCATAAGTAACCTTTTTGAAAATTCAAACTTGTTATAAAAGTTTCACTTACTTTCAATGGAGCGATCTGGCTTGTGGCGTGAAATCAAACTGTTTCATATCCTTATCTTACGGTAGTCCACCAATTTATGGCATTATTCTCTGTATTTTCTCAGAAATGACGGTAGTGTTCTACCTATTGATACCAAGAGAGAAAAGGGTATACTCATTGACCCTCCCAAGTTTATTATTCATTATTTTCTCAACTATGGAAAAATTTAGACTAGTAGCGATATGAGTAGTAGCGATATATGGATAGGGAGGGAGCAAGGTTTACTCACCCTTGTATGCATTTGCTGATAGTACATAGTCATTAGCACTTATGATAGAGCAAGCAGAAAGCAAGTATCTTTTCGGTATGACGTCCTTCAAAATAATATCATGAATATACGAGTCTGATACCCACACCAATGTGTACAAAAATGTTGCACTTCTGGACACACTTGATTATCCCATGTATTGCTTCAACCCAACATTAGCTTGTGTCCAAAAAATTATGTAATGAGTGGTCAACAGGCGTATATTGATGAAAAGTTGGAAGACATCAGAAGATTTATTATCGAAGGAACTAGCTAGTTGAACTATAAGGCTTTAGTCTTTCATTTCATGCCACATAAGGAGATACATGATAAGAGTAGCTTGACATTAGTTCAACGAATGAATGTAATAATAGATGTGGCGTATGCACTTCATTATCTTTACCATACATCCGATTCGTTACTGAATTAAAGATTATTTACACTCATGGTTAAGATAATGAATTACATACGCCATATCAATTATTATATTCATTCTCTAAAGTATGATCAAGCTACTCTTTTAATGTATCTCCTTCTCTGTCATAAATTGAATTACTAAAGCCATAAACTTCAACAAGCTGGTACCTTTCATAATAAATCTTCTAATGTCTTCCAACTTTTCAGCAATATACGCATATTGAGCAGTTGTTACATAATTTGAGAGTGTCTTATGGATACAAGATAATGTTGAGTTGAAGCCATACATGGGATAATAAACTATATCCAAAACTGCAAAATTTTTGTACACATTGATGTTTATATCATAGTCATATAGATCATGATAATGTTTTAGGGGACGTCGTACTAGAAAAGACACTTGTTGTCTATCCAGACTGAAAAGACTGTAATATGGTCATCCGGACCTAAAACAATGTTGTCCAAAGTTTGTTAAACCCCCCAACAGTTCCTTGCTCTGTCATAAGTGTCAATGACTATGTACTTTTTTTAAAAACGTACTTGGGAAAGTAAATCTTGCACCCTCCCTAGCAATATATCTCTAGTACTCATATCCCTACCATTCAAAATATTTCCATAGTTGAAATCTTAATGATCAATAAACTCGGGAGGGTCAACGAGTATACCCTCTTCTTTCTTTATATAAAGAGCTTGAGTACTACTATCACTTCTGAGAAATCATAGATAATAATTTCAATATACAGGTATACTATCATATGGAAAGGATATGAAACTATTGGTTCTAAGTTCCATTTCACGCCACAAGCCATATTGCTCTGATGAAAGTAAGAGAAAATTGCATAACAAGTTGAACTTTTCAGCAAGGTTACTTATGGTTACTAATTTGTATTGATTTGCATTATGGTAATCAACCACTAGGCTAGTTTTTTCTAACTCATTTCTTGGAGAATAAGACATTACATGAGCCCTGAATCTCTATGCCTAAACATAACGTCGACACATATTGAGTGATAGGGTTAAAGGATATTTTTGGGAGTTGTGTGATTAATCTCCCATAATCTACTAAATAGATAAGTTGTGTAGATGTGACTTTTGGTGTTAAAAAAATATTTTTGAAAATTCAGGATGAGATATCCTACCTTTAAAATTCTTGTACATAAGTTTATTTTGAATAACAAACTTCAAGGGCGAGCAGCAGATGATTTCGATCATTATATCATGAAACATTCTTACCCTCGTTGATAAACTATTATGTTCCTCTCCTTTCTTTCCATTTCACATGTCGTTATTTCTTTCTATTCTATTTTTTACGTCTTTTAAGGAAGACAACAAATGTTTTTCCCTAAAACACGTTTGTTTTAAATCGTATAAAAACTTATTAGGAAAATCTAGGAAGTGATTCGGTAGATTGTTCTGACCAATCAATGGACTAGATATGTGAACCTATAATAAATCATTCTCATTAAGAAATCCAAACAACAAATAACATATATTGTTAAAAATAATTGTATTCCGGTTATGATGATAATTGTGTTTAATTAATTTGTGAATTTTGTTTATTTAAGCATATGAAACATCAAGTCCATATAAGAAGACTATTAGTACATTCCCCAACCAATATGAAACTCTAAGACCCGCCTACACTACCAAGCCCAAGCCTAAGCCCAATTGAAATGTGGATGGAGAGTCCAAATAGACATGACTCTAGTACCATGTAAAGATATGACACTTCAACACCAAAAGTTAACTAGTTAGGTGAGGATTATTACTTAAGCACATACAAGGTTCATCATTATTTGGTATACCGCTCCACGCTCATGTTGGGTTGATCGTGAAAAATGCGATAGAGTAGGTAAGAGTCCCAGATTGGTGGAAAATGAAATAGTTAGCTTATATGGATTTAAGCAATCGTTCTCTCATGATCTATATTTTGAGGTTAAGTTAGCCAAAAGTACCATATCTTTACATGGTATCATAGTGAATTTCATCCTTTTTTGGGATGCTCTTTAAGGGTGAATATATGGTGTGTTAGAGGTACTAAGAGCCCTACATTGATTGGGGATTGGACTGATGGTTTGCTTATATAATTTTTACAATCCTTCATTCATGAGCTAGATTTTGAGTTATGTTAGGCCTATGGGATATATATTTACATTTTATATAATATGTATAAGAAAACTTTTAATATTAGGTCCTATTTTGATATATTTATAATGTACCATACTTTAGATGAAATAACATTAACCCAATTACCACTAAATTTCAGTGGGAGCTCATAGCGAGAGACTCGGGAAAGAAGACGAAATTGAAGTAAGTCCTAAATTGAAACTATGTAACATAGCTTGACCAATAATTAATTATCATTATTGTTGCTAAAAGGAAAATCTATTACAACTAAATATCTTTTTTGTTGTAGCAACTTGAACTACTGCAACCTAGTTCCTCCACAAACCTGCTAAGGACCTAGTCTTTTTTTTAATATTTTGTCAATCATCAAAACATGATGATCTCAGCTCAACACAAGTACTTTTGGTTCTCTATGGAGAAAAAAAGATCATAGATATATCATTCTAAGGTAATCCCTCAGCTAGTTGTAATACTCCGAAAGTCTAAAGCCTAATCTAGAGCCTAACATGAGAGTATAAGAGTTGTAACAATATTTTTAAGTCAATTATAACGTATATAAGTCATTTAGGAAGTTTCCATGACGTCCGTAAACTAGTTAAAGAGGTACTAGTTTGCCTTAGCCTATTTGACTAAGTTTTAAGAGTCGGAAAATGATGAAATTTGGTGGTGAAGTGTCTAACACGTATTAGAGTTAGTTTATAGTCGAAACGTACGGGTACGAATCCCCAAGGACCAACCAAGGGCCCTTGAGGAGGACCCTCGCAATTTGGCAAAAAGTTATCATGAGGCAGTGTCCATCAACGGACTGCAGGCGATGAGGCGTTGGTGCATCTACGGGGCGTTTATGCCTCTGTTGATGAAGACTTAGCCAAATTGGTGAAGGGGTCATTTGTCAAATATCTAACCAAAACCACGGATGTGCATCACGGAGGCCACACTGCCCATCGGCTGACCTACGGCCCGTCAGTCGGGATCTCCTATGTCAGGACTCTGTTTGGCTATGTTCTTTTAATTAATTCATTTAATTAGTTAAAAGGCTAGTTTATTTAATTAAGGGTTAAGGGGGGTTCAATTAAGTTATTTAAGGACCCATATATAAAGACTTAGCCTAATTAAACTAGACCTAACTCCCATATTTTCCTAAAACCCAATTGTTGTTCCTTCTCTCTTCTTTCTCTCTCCCAAAGAAAGCCATAGAAGACCAAGCAAAGTTTGCTTTTAGGGCTGAAAAGGATCAAGTTTTATCCATTAATATTCATCAATTAGTAAGGTATGGGATTCCTTTCATCTTTGGGATCTCTTTCCCCAAAGGGTTCCTTCAAGATGATTTCAAAAATATGAAATTCAAGTGGGTTTACTTCCAAGCCAATTGTATCAATACTATACAATTCAATTCAAGTAGTTACATTATACTAATTCTTGATGAATTGACCTAGTTTATTGAAGATGACCTTTTCCCCTTAACCCTAGGTTGTGATCTTGAATTGAATTGTATAGTATTGATACGATTGGCTTGGTTAGTGTTTGAGTTGTTATCTTATATTGTTATTATTCAAATTATGAGTAGATTGTGATATATTGTAATCCAATAATTTTTGTTTTTGAATAATTGACCTAAGTCTCTAATTCTAGCTATGAAGTAGTGATGAATTGTTGTGTAGTGATTCAATTGACTTCTTTATTATGTTGATTACTGTTGTGTGATGGTATTTCACCCATTGTTTGGTTGAATTGTATGGTTGATGGTAAGACCTTGATTATGGCTTATGAAGGATATTGGTTAAGTCTTCTGTCTCAATTCTTTCCTCTAATTATGGTTACTTGTGATTAAGTGATGATGTTGTATTGATGTATACCTTATGTTAAGATTGATAGGGTTGGTATGATGTTGAATTGAAATGTATTGAACTATTGATTGTGAGTTGTTGGCAAAGATGTAAATGTTATAAGGATGGTGATAACTTACCAATGAGCCTTATTATGATGTGACTATGTAAATGTGTTAACCTCACATGTATGAATTGTAATGAAAGGAAAATACTCATGCAATTATTATTGAGATATGATGATGATTATATAAGGGATAGACCCTATGACCTAACTTAAGCTATGATGATTAATAAAGGTATTAAAGACATTTCAAAAGGGACTCTAGCTTAGCACCGAGTGAACTAGAGTGAGGAGTGTCCCTTCCCACATAGGGAAGGTAGGATCACTAATGTACTCATGAGATTGGAGACTATAATACATGTAGCATAAAAGGGGGTCCCAACTACATCTCCTTGTTCTTGAACTATGTTGCCCCCATAGGAATACTAGCTAGTGGATCCACTATAGAAGCTATGTTCAGGTTTTGGTACTACCTTGGCAAGTAATCCACCTTCTTTCAGTGTACGGTTCCATGACATTGGATTCCACATTAACTGATGTGGTCTATGTCAGTCGGTTAAGGCAAGTTGTTCCAAAAGGTAAAATGAAATAATGGAATAAACTCTAACTAGGATGACCTACGGGGTTTAGCATAGTCTAGGTAGGGGTGTGAGACTCTACCTATACATTGCACTAGTTGGCCTTGAAGAAAATCTTGGAAGGATGTTCTTATGTATGTATATTCTTATAAATGTAAATGATATGTATATGATGATCTTACATGTTCATAATACTATATGATATTGGTTTCATTTATGAACAAGCTCTATTACTAAAGTATGATGTTATGTACTCTTAATGATATGCTATGTGAAGTTGGACATTGTTTATGGTTCTTGTTGGGTTTACTTAATTGCGTAAGGTTATGGGGCTTTGCTTAGTCATGGCACTAGTGGGCTTAATGAGGGTTCATGAGTAATGGTCCTGCTTTGGTAATGATGTGATAAACTCTTATATATGATTGTTGATATTATAACTTGATGATAGAGTTGTCTTGATTACGTGCTCAATTATGTTGATATGCATGTTCACTTGATTACACTTAGTATTATTGGTTTCGTAATGTACATGGTCTTGATTTAATAAATATGTATTATGGACTTGTATTGGTTCTTGAATGTGCATAAGGTTTTTCAAAGGAAATTGCATGTTTTAATGAAATGTCCCTTTTTAGCATGATTTTATGTTGTGTGTGCATATGGTCTCATACTTAGTACAAGTGATGTGCTAACCCCATTCTCTCCCTTTTCCCCCAATAATTTAGGTTTCGGTCGTTGAAGGGCTTGTGACTACTTTTGAAGTAAGACTTGGATTCTCATTCTCCAAGTTCGGTAGGTCCTCACTACTTCGAGGACGATGCCACTTTCTAGCATTGGATGTTGATTAGTCATAAAGACACTACGTGCATTTCCTTTATTTGAGTACTAAAGATTGTATAGCCTATATGAGGCTTTTATTGTATTGATGTATGGGATATGCCCAATTGTTATACTCTTGTTTAGATGGTTTTGAGATGAGACATCCGGTTTTAAGACTATGCTATATCTTATGTACATATATGTGCAATAAAAGTAGAAGACTATGTAATATTCTTATACGAAAGGTATATGTATACTCGATATGAATAGATATTATGTGTATGCGAGAGATCTATGTAAACCTCATGATACATAGAAGAAAAGTTTTAAATTTTCCGCATTTTTAACCTATGAATGTAATGATGAATGCTAAGAGGATAGTCTTAGTCCTCGATGAGGACGACGATTCCCTTTACGTCTAGGGGGTAATTCCCGGATGTGATACTAGCTATGTAGGATATACAAATATGACAATATTTAGCGGGATAGGAAAAAGGAAAATGATTCTTTAAAATCAACAAGAAGAAGTATAAGTTGAATTTTGAGAGTAATAAGCCTCCGTCAATTAGTGTATCATATCATATTATACATTAGGAACATCAATATACTCTTAAAATTTCATGAAAATTTCATTTGATACACTAACTAGGGCTTGTTCCAATTGAGCATACAAAAACATTGGAACAACATAAAAACAGAACATGTGGCGATGTTTAATTGACAAAGAGATTGTTGAGAAAATGGTTAACCTTTGTTTTCTCTCTCTAGTGTGCTTAATTTGACTTACAAAAAGTTACATTGAGATATCAAGGAAAATATATATACCATTTAAAACTTCCATTTTAATTGTTAAGTGGAAGTCACCTATTTTATTTAAAAAAATAAAGGGTTCAATCAAGTAGTGTCAAGCAAATTTAAAATGGAAGATTCCACAAACATCTTTGGCATGGCAATGCTATAATTCTTCATCTCTAGGAATTCATCGCTTGATATGCACAAAAAGTAAATGAAGAACAGTCGAAAGTCACCTATATTATTCTCATCGACTGATTCCTCTTCTAATGATGATTCTCTTCTTTGATGGAAATAATTTGAAAAAGTGATTTGGACTTTTTGGCTCAATTGAGATGTTCTAAACAAAATTTTTAAAGGAATCTCTAATCTATACATTAAGTCTCATTTAGGACAAAATGGAATTGAAACTAAATTGTACCTTCAATGATAAGTCTTTTGATGTAATCTATGTTTTTGCATCAATATAAGCATCAGAAGCAGTCATTACATTATAAGAGGACGTCTTATGGACACAAGGTAACGTTGGATGAAGGCAATACATGGGATAATTAACTTTCTCCAACACTGCGGCATATTTGTACCCATTGATATTAGTATCATACTCTTATAAATGATGATACTGTGTTGAGTGACATTCTACAAGAAAAGAAACTTGTTAGTTGTTGATCGAGACAGGAAAGCCAATAAAAAGGACTCCAGACCGGAAAAGAAGTTGTCTAAAGAGTGGGAAACCCTGTAAAAACTGTTTTCACTGTTATAAGTAGTACGGATTGTGCACAGTTGTATATCCTCAGGGAAAGTAAACATTGCGCTCTCTATAGCCATATATCTTCACATGTAAAATTTTTACCATAGTTTATATCATAGTGATCAAGAAACTCACGAAGTTCGATTAGAATGTGAAGTTTGTAGATAAGTTGGAATTTTCAACCAGCTAACTTATAGTTACCAATTTGTAGTGATCTTACATAGGTTGAAGTCGCCACAATATATCTTCCTGCTATTCCATAATATATTCTTCTTGCTCTCATGTTGTTTGTTATGTTAAAATTTGGTTTCAATATGGACTCCTATTTCGAACCATATCCCATCTCCTCTCGTATACATTTCTCCCAGTAAGTAATGTATTATTTGTAATTATCGGACTACCAAAGAGTATATCCAAGAGCAATGAAAAAACTGAATTTCTGTAATTGGAAAAATCCAGAATTTTTGTGATTGGGGAAACTTATTGGATGTAATTAGTCTAGAAGTATGAGATTTCTACACTTTATACTAGTTATTTAGTTAGAAACTCAAAGTAATTTAAACGGAAAAAATGAGGAAATATTAGAAATAACAAATACAATAGACATAATATGGCTCTATAGTTATAGTTTAGATAATTGTTCTTCATAGTTATATTTATGTTTTCTAGAGAGGCTGTTGTTTATATATTTATGTATCTATGTTGTTGGAAAACTTTATGTACAAAGGAAGCATACTATTATATTACAGCTACATGAATAATAGACAACCAATATGTTTATACTAAAACATATACAACTATGCTAGAACAGATAAACTTACTTAAATTTAAATTAATAACTACCTCTTGAAGAGTGAGCTGATATCTTCAAGAAAATCCTCAAGTTAGAAAGACCTTCAAACTAATCCAAAATATAGGCATCAACTTGCAGTCTTCTATAATGATCTCATGTTCACATACAAAATGTCTCCATACTTGGGTGGATAAGTATGATAGAAAACTAATTCATCTATGTTCTAGGTTAGAAGATCCGTATTTATAGAGATTTCTTGCCAATAAAAAAGGAGTAGAAAACCTAGTTTTTTCTCAAAAACTAGAAAAAAAACCACATTAGTATTCCTTCTCTCAGAGAAATAGAATTATGAGTTCTACTTAAATGTGGGCATTGTACGGACCATATAATTTTTTTAAAAAAAAATAAATTGATCATAAAGGTCCTTTATTGACTTGAAATAATTACCAGGCCTCATAAAGGCCCAACGTAACAAATCCTAAAATCAAAAAAAGATGAGAAAATGAAAAGACAAAAACAAAAATAGAATGTATTCTAAAGCCCCAACTCAAACTTCAAGTTCCAATTCGTCTGCCATGCTGGTTTTTGAAGTCGAATTTGTTGGTGAGTGTCCTCGATACGTCAAAGGCTGCAACAAGTTGTGGTTAGGATGATACCACAAGAGGCACTCCGATTTTTCAGGAATTCCATTGAAACATAGCCCATCGAATTCAATTCGCCTCAGCTCGCACAAACCAAGTAAGATTTGATTCACTCCATCTCTCATTGCATTAAGATTTTCCAACAATCTTTGATCTCCATTACAATGATTTACCATTTCCTCTGGATTCATCAAGAAATCTAGCTAATTCGACTGCACAGTCCAAGTTTTTCTTTATTAATGTTGCTAAAACTCATCTATGAGGCTTCCTATTATGGAAATAATTTCAAATAATTAATTTAAACTATTCTTACCATAATAAATTTAAATCATTACAGTAGAGATTCTTAATTGCACTTATCTATTTATATTTCAAAATACCTCATTAAATACTTATGTAATTCTCCATGTTAAGATTATTACAAATACTAATTAATAAATAAAATACCGAAGAATTTAAATTAATGATTAATTTCCTTTAAAACACTACTTAACTTATTTCATGTGTCAGATTCATAAATTTACATGTAAGGTTTGACATGATGAGAACTTATAAGTTTCTCAAAAAAAGCATATCAATCGATCTCTATATTGAGACATTGATTACATTAACTAACTTATTATTTCACAAATTTATATTACAATCACCCAATCTACCAGGCATTTTGACACATCTTAGAATCTCACCTTTTAATAAATCTAAACGATAATTAATATATACATATCATAATTGTTATATCTGGATTGAGAATATAAATAAAATTGATATGTTTTTGTCAATCTGTCTAAACCAAATATCATTACTTGGTCCCATTTAAATACATACAAAATGCACTAGCATAAGAAGTTTGAATTTTACCGTTCTCATAATCAAGATAAACTACATATAATCTTGTGGTACTTTTGAAATATCTTATATGAAGAATCACAAACAGAGATTTTTGAATTTGAACGGCCAAGAACTGCAATAAGAAGAACCCTAGTTAATCACTATATATAGCAAATGATATTCGACTTCTCCGTTTCTCTATTTCTTTGTCTATTTCTTTGTCACAATAACAAACTGTTATTTTTATCCTTAAAAAATTACTACTTGCAATTAACTTAATTACTTATCTATAATTATATGTGACTAAAAAATATACTATGTTCTCCTTCAACCTCTGTGTAGGTGTGAAGCCAAATTCCTTTCACATTTTACCGTGCCATTTACTTGAGAAATGGTTTCATTTTGTGATTAAATCTGTAAGTTTTGGGTCACGGGTCGCCCATGTGGACCGACCCGACCCGACCCAATCTGTTTTAATGTCTTATCTAATTAATTAATTAATTAATTAGGATAGATCCTTTAAAAGATAAAACTGAAAAGTGACAATGTAACTGTTCAACTCCTCTTTAAAAAACTCCTAGTGGGAGCAGCTTTTATGAGATAAGAGACGTGAGACGTGAGAAGTGGAGCGTTAAACGTGAAAAGAGAGAGAAAACCTTGTGAAACAAAAAATCAAAAATCAAGCATTTAGTCTAGAAACAAAAGTATTGAGTTTCTGAGGCAGATTCATCAACACAAAAAAAATAGACTTCTAGTTTGTGAACAAAATCTTTGTTTCCTAGTTATTCAAAGATGGACTTGATCACCACCAACCTGTCAATAAGCAGATCGATGACTTCCGCTGTGAATTACAAGGTACACATCTTGTTGTTGATTTCTCTTAATATTCCAACAATGGTATCAGAGTCATTTTTATTAATCTCATTATGTGTTTGTTTCTTGTCTATTCACTTTGCATGTATAAAAGAAAATAAATTGAATATATTTTTTTAAAAAATCAGTGAATAGAAAGAAGAAGAAAAAATTTGGAACAAGTTAAATTTTTATTTGACGTTTAATTGTGGATTAATAATATGGAAAATAGGATTCAGAATCCTATTAGATTGTGAATCATGAAAGAGATAGGATTACTTGTCCTACTTCCAAAAAAAATCCGCAATTTTTTTAAAAATAAAACTGCTTCTATTTAATAGCAATTTGAAAATTGGTTGGTCAAAACTTATTTGATCATAATTTAGTTGTGCATATCTTTCAGAAAAATTGCATCTGTCTGGAGCAATCTGGAAATCGTTGTGCAGTTTTTGTTTAGAAACTTCATTTCATTATGATCTTCTCGTTTCAAGCTTTCCGAAAATATATTGTACAAATTTAAAACGAGTAAGATGTGAAATTTTTAACTTGGGCTGGAAAAAAAACATTTTTTTATAAAAAAAAATTTGATTGAGATTAGAGTCCTATTCAGGATCATTTTTATATGTGCCCTCTTTAGGATCATATTGGTCTTGTGTATTCGTTTAGTCCTAATTTTCCTTAAACATATGCTCGCCTTTTATGAGGAATTTGGGACATATGTTGTCACATTAAATGATTAACCATATTTCTTTTTGTTCCAATTTCATATGTGGCTGAAAAGGAACATGCTCAAATTACTCCAAGTGGGAGTTCTCAAAGTAGAGAAAAAGAATGAGGTCTAAGAGCAACCCGCCGTAAGATAAGTCGTACAGATTGGTGTCCCAAAAGAGACACAAAGTATGTTAAGGAATGAAAGGATCATTCGAAGAAAAAGGGAAAAAGATCTAAGAGAGTTTAAGTCTTTGAACATTCGAAGAAAAAGAGAAAAATATCTAAGAGAGTTTAAGTCATTGAAGATTGATCCGCTTGGTTGTTTAATAGGATTCCTCCAGATTTTTGTCAAAAAATTTGAAAAGCTTAATGAAAGTGAATTTCAAGTTTCAGAGAGAGAAGTGTATGATATTTTACATCATTCCTTGCCAGAATACTAAAAGAAAAACCTAAATCAAGTTAGAATTGAAATTGGGGATAATAAAGAATTATGGAAATACTATATGAAAATAGGAGTTAAGTGGGTAAAACTTCACCCACAGTGTATCCACATACTCCCTTTTTTTATCAGAATAATTTTTTTTTTTATTTTTTTATTAAACTTTGGAGTGAACATCTTTAATTGTGCTTTAATATTATTTTTTGAGTTTTATTATCTTTTATTTTTGATGAGTGAATGATTATTCTAGTGCACAATACAATATGGTGTTTAATAGTTAGACATGCAAATCTATGTGATTATAGTTTAAAATGAATTAGTGTACACATTAAGAAGTTAATTTTAAATATTGGTTAAATATTTAATTAGTAAATGATGAATGGATTCTGAAGTGTCTTTTCGATTTTATATTTATATATGAAACCTTTATGAGAATTGATCTGCTTGAATGTGTATGTCACATGCATAATTATTAAAATTCTTGCCTAATTATATGTCAATAACAGACATGGCATGCTAGAATAGGTCACATAGAGCAAGATTGAATGAAAAAGTTGGCAAAAGAAGGGCATTTAGGTTCTTTCACCAAAATTGAAATGTCAACTTATGAAAATTATCTTGCTAGAAGGATTACGCGTAAACCATTTGAGAGACTAAGAGAGCTGAATTCCCACTTCAATTAATATTTGTGGTCCAGTGAATGTGAAGGCAAGGTCTGGTGCTTCATACTTCATTAAAACACTTGAGTGCTTTAAAAGATATATGAATGAAGTTGAACCTCTGTACGAAATGTTGAATTCAGAAGATCAGATAATGTTGTCAAACATACCTGATAATTCAATGATAAAGAAATGATTCCTGGTCCAAGTGGAAGTTATGAATCCCAAAATCTTATAGAGGAATCTGAACTTCAAATCTGTAAGAGTACAAGAAAAGGTGTACCTAAACAATCCTATGAAGTTGAGGATTATGTTATCTTGGTATCTCCTACGTAATTGGATGAACATAATTATGTAGTAGAGGATTTATCAAGCCCTAAAAGGGCTGAATAGTTAAAAGCGACGAAAGAAGAATTAGAGCCTATGGAAACAAACAAAGTCTAGAATCTATTTGACCTTCCTAACGAACGTTAAGTTATTGGGAATAAATGAATTCTTAAAGTTAAACGTAAATCAGATGGGTTAATAGAAAGACATGTTCCAAGTTCCTTATTCTAGTGCTGTCGGGAGTTTGATGTATGCTATGATATGTACTCGCCCAGACATTTGTTATGACGTGAGTCTAGTTAACAGATATCTATCCTTTATTAGAAAAGATCACTGGAAAGCAGTAAAGAGAATATTCTGATATCTGAAGAGAATTGCATATCATATACTCTTTATAGTGGATCTGATTTATTCATAAAAGGTTATGCATATACTGATTGGGCTGGTGACCGGAATGATAGAAAATCAACATCCGTTTATTTTCTTTCTTACTAAATAGTGGTACTATTTCATGGAAAAGTAAGAAGCAAACTTGCACAACTCTTTCAACCATGGAATCTGAATTTGTGGCATGTGTATGCCCATTACAAAAAGTTATTTGGTCATAGAGATTCTTTGAACATTTGAATATTACGAAGAATTGTGAGGGTCAAATAATTTTACATTATGATAGTCAAGCCACTATCGTGTACATAAAGGATCCTAAGTATCACAGAAGAACCAATCTCATTGACATCAAATATAACTTTGTGAGAGACATAGTGGCAAGTGGAGAAATAACTTTACAATAAATTCAAACACGTGAAATGATAGTTGGTTGTTTTTTGGAAGGCCATCTCTAGAGAATTATTTGAAAAACATGTTAAGGCTCTAGGTTTACGTAAAGTATGATGATATTTCAATATTGTAAACTGACTTGATTGTTATGATATTCTCTTTTATATAAAACTATTGAATTTATATTAAAATGTAATATGCATGTGATATAATGTAAGATATATAATGTGTTGAACAAGTCGCGAGATTGGCTCTCTCACACGAGAAATCGCCTATTACGTCGGAGAACGTGAAGAGATGAATTTCACCACTATTTTATGACTTATTTTATAATCCAGACAAACGTTTCTCCAAGAAATGAGCTTAAAGAACATTGAAGAGAGAAACTAGGGTTAAACATATGGAGATGTTTAGACCAAGGTCTGTACGGTGTTGAATAATCAATAGAATGAGACACATACACCAATTTAAAGTGTAAACATCGTAGCACGTGTTTCATACCACGTCTGTCTAGCGATCAATGGGTCAATGAAAGAATATTCCCTGCTTCTTCATTGTGTGACACCCAGAAAAGTTAAATCATCTTTTCAATGAAATACCCTTTAAACTTTTGTTGTTTCTTGAAGTTTCAATCGGTGTTGCTACTTTAGCATGTTACTACTAGCCATGAGCGATTTGGCAATGCAGTACATGTCTAGGAAAGCAGTTGATATGGAACATATATATTCGAGTAGAAAGGGAAGATGATTGAATGAACAATTCAACTTGTATACATAAGTCAACTATTACACAAGTGTAATTGTGTGTATAAAGTTAAACATAAACTCGAGTTCACCTCTTTAAGAAGTTGAGGGATCGAATGAGTAACTATTGAAGTAGTGAATGACATCTGGGGTATTGTGAGTAATAGTGTTCTTTAATAGTATTGAATTCTTTCCACACATGATTGAATTCATATACAGGAATTGAAAAACCTTAAAGATAAGCTCTTTATGCTCACAGGTCGCACGAACTATTTGTCGTATGAATTGTATGTCTAATTGATATAATTTTTGACTTGGGTCTTGTCCACCATGTGCAATGTGGGAGATGTAAGTTTTGGATCATGGGTTGCCTATTTGGACCGACCCGACCCGACCCAATTTGTTTTAATGTCTTATCTAATTAATTAATTAATTAATTAATTAGGATAAATCCTTTAAAGAATAAGACTTAACAGTTACAATGTAACTGTTCAACTCCTCTTTAAAAGACTGCTAGTGGGAGCTGTTTCTATGAGATAAGAGACGTGAGACGTGAGAAGTGGAGCGTTAAATGTGAAAAGAGAGAGGAAAACATGTGAAACAGAAAATCAAAAACCAAGCATTTAGTCTAGAAACAAAAGTATTGAGTTTCTCAGGCAAATTCATCAACACACAAAAACAGACTTCTAGTTTGTGAACAAAATCTTTGTTTCCTAGTGATTTAAAGATGAACTTGAGCACTAACCTGTCAATGAATCAGATCGATGACTTCCGCTGTGAATTACAAGGTACACATCCTGTTGTTGATTCCACTTAATATTCCTACAAAATCTTCACTTGAAATCAGTTTGTCGGTCAAAGTTAAATGTCCATTTGATGTCTTTATGTGATAAAATTTTTTAGCTCATGTACTTTTATGTAAAAAGTTCTCTAAAAGAGATGAGTATGGTACTTTCTTAGTTAGTTATGCTGGTTACATTTTTTGAAAAAAATTTAGTGTAAGAAGACCCATGATCATGCTCTGTGGATTCCTATCTTATCTCTATGCGCACAACAACATATAAGTTTCCTTTTAAATTGTTTATTGATGGCAGTGTTAAATGTGGAAGGATCTTGGATAAAAAATGTGGAGCGTTAATTTTTTTTTAAAAGACATGACTGATGGCTTGATTGTTTTGACTTTTGTTTAATGTTTTTCATTTTAACAGGAATATGTTGGTAGGAATTTACAAATTTTTCGTGTTTTGAATAGAATATTCGTTTTACGAGTTTACTTAGCTCTATATTTGATTTATTCACTATCATTTAAAGTTGAATTGTCTTACTAATTTCCTTACTCTCTCTTTATTTACATGAATATTTTCAGAGCTATTTTGCGTCTTCATAAGAGACTTCTACTGTGCATGAAGTCTCATTTCAAGACTCATCATCATTGCACGATTCAAAATCAGGCATCCTCTCTTCCGCTTTATGTCTCCCGCTTCTCAAAAGGTCATGCAATATGGACATGGAAAAGTAGCACAAAAAACTGGAAAACTACTCCTTTATTTTTTCTTGTAGTCATTACTTTTTTGTGTTTGTTGTGTTTGTGCTGATATTTTCACTTTATATTATATGACACTTATTTGCTCTTAGCCATTTCTACATTTTTAAGACTAGCTACTTCAGTTTTCAATAGATTACGTATGTTGGGTCTCATGGAATTTTAACTTTTTTGAAAATTATTTAAAGAAATAAACTAGTACACCTTGTTTAGATCATTAGGTTCTTAACGAGAAAATTGACTAAATCCCTTCACTGAAAAACTTTTGGTTATAAAATGTCTGATGAATAAGTCGTGTCGAAAGTTTTAAACCATTCAAAAAAAAAAAGGGAAATGAGATTTTACTAAACATGGATAAGTTTTCAACTGATTGGATAAAGGTTTCTTTGATCAACTTTGGTTTTATTACTTTTCTGATTTGTTGCAAAATATGAGGGATTTTATTTTAAAGATATATATCACAAGTATTTATGACATATTCCTTTTAAATTTGCTCTATTTTAAACTTATTCACCTATGTTTTGGCCAACTAATCATTTTAACGGATTTTAAAGTATGTGTTTTCCCTTCAGGATAATTAGAACTTTTACCTATTATTCCACAAGGTTAAAGTAATTTGAAGTTAACTTAGCATCACTTAAGCAAAAAAAAGTTTCCTAATTCACTAATATATTGTACATCGTTTGACCTCGAGTAAATATGGGGTATAACATTCAAAATATTATTATAAATAAATCAAAGTACATGAAGATATTGACAATGGATGAGTGCAATAGTACTAGAAGTTCAAAGGAGCATACAATAATTATAGCATGAATGCAGTTACAAAAAGCAATTATCAGAAAAAACAAAGTGTTAAATTCATAAGTATAATTTATTATTTAATATAAGGGACGGGTAATATTTTTTTATTAATAAAAAATTAAATTTTCAGTTCATTTTTAATGGGCATTATCATAAGATTATGAAGATAAAATATTTAGTTCTCTACTTTAATTTATTCATAACAGTAATGTAACACCTCAAATTTGAGAAAATAGAAAAAAATGTTGTTTTCCCGACCTAGTGAAAGAACAACGGAAGCCACCGGAGTTCCGTGTCAAACACACAGTACGTAGCTAGGGTCCGCCGTTGAGGACAACAAATATATGGTATTTGATCCCACCCAGGATAGACCAGTACAGATCGTGGGTGGATCTACGGACCGTAGAGGGTCAGCAACCAGTTAGAGGGAAATTGTTGTTGGGTAAACATTAAATGGTCATAACCCTTTGGAATAAGGGAATTAGGTAGACCATGACCTACAAAATGCTAGATAATTGAATCGTCTTTTAACGCCACCGAGTTTCAAAAAAAAAACAGCTCAGAGTAAGAAGTTATATTTGTTTTAGTGAAGCTCTGTCGAGCACACTTGATCGACGATCCCTCCTACGTTTGGTAGGTCGACCTAAGGCTGGTAGGTCCTTGCGTGTGTGACCTTCGGCAACTTTTATGTTAGGGTCATTTAGGTCTTTTTCCCATGCGTTGATCACTTAAATGGCAGCATTTTATTCCTTCACTATGTTGTTTTACTTATTTTAAGCCTAATAACATAGTTAGATGTACCCTCATTCACCTAAAACCATCAAAACATGGAGAAAAAAAGAAGAGTAAAAGTCAACCAAAACTCCCAAGAACAAGCAGAAGTGTTCTTCAAAGTTTCAGCCCCCAAATTGAAGGATTTCTCTATAGATTTCGTCACCAGGTATGTGGTATTTCACTAGTGGGTTCCTTTCATCTATTAGGTCCCTATAATTCAGTCAGATTCATATTCTCTATAATATGGTTATACTTACAGTTTCTAGAACTTTAGATAATTGTTGTGAATGATGTAGAAATTTTCCTATCATTATCTCTTTGAAAGTCACCTTAGCAGATCTTGCCGAGTAGAAATGGTATATTTTGATATAACTCTAGGAATGGATTGGTTACATTCCTGTTATTCCTCAGTCGATTGTAGAGATAGGATCTATTGGTTTCAATTTCAAACGAGCTAGTCTTTAAATGGAAGGGTAGTAGATCAGTGCCTATAGGTTGAATTATCTCTTACCTTAACGCCATAAAGGTGATCTAGAGGGTGATGTAGCACATGTTGAGGAAAAATGGAAGGAATTAGCAAAGATGTTCATCGGCTTGCTCTTTTAGGAGCTAGTCTTATAGATACATCAGATGGTGGTTTGGCAGTCCAGCTAGATCACAACTTTCATTGGTGGCAGAGGTTAAGAGAATACATGAAAGTGATCGTATAATATTTTAGTCAGAAGGTGTTGTTCAACAACAGAAGGTAGAGGTTTTCCCCCAAGGGAAAGATTGTCACTTATGTGTTCCTAAGGGGGATAAGTAGTTGAAGCAGTCATGAAGGCCAAGTATCCTCATCTCTTTCATTTCTAATCCATTTATATAACACCTCGTAATAGAAAACAACCTCATTGCAGATTTACTGCAGTTGAAGGTGCAATCCACGGTTGCCAACCATGGACTATAAGGTGACCCACGGCCCGTGCTGGTAGTTTGTGGTATGCATCTCCAACCCTTCCCAGACTCAGCACCATAAATCCCTCTAGGTGTTGACCCACAATCGAACCCATAGACCATATGTTAGGTCGCGAACAGTGGTCCGCGTCAGTGGATTAGATCCACTGAATTCTATCTCCGGTCTCGACTGCTGGTTGAAAAGAACGGACCATGATTCCATCGACGGTCCGTCGGTCCCATCCATCAGTGATCCTGACAGTAGTTAAGTCAATGGTATTTTGGTCTTTTCGTTATGTGTTGGACCTCTAAACTACATCGTTTAACCCCTAAACGACATTGTTTTGGTTATTTTTAGCGTAGAAATATAACTACAACTTACCTAAGTCAGATCATTCAAAAAGAACATAGAAACTTAGTGCTTAAAGAGGAGAAAGAGACGACCAAACCATTCCCAAGAACGCAACGAGTCTTCATCCATTCCAGACAAAAATTGAAAGATTTCTCCGTGGAATTCTTTACCGGTTATGTGGGATTTCACTAGTGGGTTCCTTTCACCCATTAGTTCCCTAGATGTCAGTCAGAATCTTGATTCCCTTAATATCTTCTAAACCTGGGGTTTCTTGAATGTTAGAAATTGTTGAGTTTTAGGTGTTAGAATGATCCAAATCATGTTATCATGTTGTAGTATTGTTTTTTTCCAGAATCATACATAAACTCCGAACCCTAGACACGTAGTTCTTGTAGTTCATGAATTAAACATGCTAGGTCAATTAATTTACTTATGTATATTAACATTCCTCAGTTTTCAAATGCATTATTATCAGTATATTATTGTTATATTCTTAGTTTGCAAGTCAGTACTTTGACCTATCCATTATCACAGACTTTTAGTGATAATTTGTTAATTAATTAATCAATCAGGAGAAACTTAATACCGAGTGGACTAGGTTAAGTCACCCCCAAGTCCTAGAACTACGTGCCCCATAGGTTGTAAGTCCCCTCCTTGGGCATTAATTTAGTGACCACACCAGCATGTCTCTATACCTCTGGCAGGATATATTTTATCCTCTCGATGGTGGGTATATACATGACTCCACATTTAGCTCATGTGGTTTGTTAGTTATTATTAGCTCTCGCAGTTCAGTTAGATCGTGTTGCATTGACCATGTTATCAGTTCATTTTTTTGGCCTTTGTATGTTAATCTTAGCATAACATTTTATCTGCAGACGGTTGGGCAGACAGAGCATACTATTAAGACTTTAGAGGACATGTTGAGAGCTTGTGTGATCTATTTCAAGTATAGTTGGGATGATCACGTTCCTCTTATACAATTCTCCTAATATAATAGATAGTATTCCAGCATTCAGATGGCCCATTATGAGGCATTGTATTGGCGTATATGTAGGTATCCAATTTGTTGGTTTGAAGTAGTTGAAGAAGCCTTCATAAGGCAAGGTTTAGTTCATGATGCTATAGAGAAACCGCAAATCATTAGAGATAGAATTAAGACAACCTAGATTCGCCATAAATCTTTTGTAGATGTGAGGAGAAAGGAACTAGAGTTCCAAGTTGATGATTAGGATTTCCTGAAAGTCTCACCTATGATAGAGATGATTAGATTCATCAAACAAGGGAAGCTAAGTCCTAGGTAGGTAGGCCGTTACAAGTTCTTGAATTTTTTTTGTAATGTGAGTTATGAGTAAGAGTTGTCAAAAGAATAAACAGCAGTGTATCCAATTTTTCACAGTTCGTTGTTGAAGAAGTGTGTGGGTGACCCAGCGTCTATTGTTCCTTTAGAAAATGTAGCGGTGAAGGATAGTCTTACTTATGAAGAGGTACTTGTTTATATTCTTGATCGTCAGGTTCGAATGCTGAGAAATAAAAAAGTCACATCAGTCAAGGTTTGTGGAGCAATCAGTCCGAAGAGGGAGCTACTTGGAAGCAGAAGCAGACATGAAGGCCAAGTATCCTCACGTCTTTCCTTCTGATTCCATTCCAGCTTGAGGTAATAGTTCTTCTCCAGATTTTCAGTCATTCATGCGTAAATTAAGTCTTTGTATCATGTTCCTTCAGTTTGTACTTGCATTATCAGCGTAATTGCATGTTCTTGGTACTTAATTTGTCAGAAATCAGTTTCCAATGTTTAGTGGTAAGGTTTGAAGCTCATTCCCTCAAATTCTTTAGTCTTCATTCGAGGAAGAATCTTTCCAAATGAGAGATAATGTAACACCCCGTATTAAAAAATAAAACTCATTGTACATTTCCAGAAGTTGTAGTTGCAACCCACGGTTTCACTTACGGACCGTAGGTGACCACGGCCTATGCTGGTGGTCCGTGGTTCACATCTACAACCTTCCCCAGACTCTGACCTAAAAATCTCTCCATATTTTGACCCATGGACGGAGCAATGGTCTTTTGGACAGGTCACGGATTGTGGATCTGACCCACTGAATTCAGTCTCATATCACAACTGACGGTTGACCTACACTAATCGTGAGTCGATCGACTGTTCGTTAGTGATCACAACAGTAGTTAAGCCAAGGTTCTTTTGGTGTTTTTCTTATACGTTGGACCCCTAATATAAACTACATCGTTTAACGCCTAAACTACATAATTTTGGTTAGTTTTAGACTAGAAACATAACTACAACTTACCTAAGTCAGATCATTTACCAAAACATACAAAATTAGTGCGCAAAGTGGAGAAAGAGGCGACCAAAATTGTCACGACCGGAATCTAGATCCCAGACGAGACCGGCGTCGTTGACCTCTCAGAGGTCGCAGACAAGCCTACATACGTCATTCTTACTTCATCTAGGTTAATTTTAGCGGAAAATTTGAAACTTTTTGTTTCTTAACTTACTTATTAAACATTCTCATCATTACATAATTGTTCACCATCAACCATCTAATATTAAGAATCATCAAATGAAAGAAATAGTTTAATATAGAAATAAAGATGTACTTGCCAAAATGGCACCAATACAATGTATGAATAAAATAGGAAAGAAATGCTAGTGGAATATGCTCCACTAGCTCAACTCTCACTACAAGAAAAATGACATTTAACGACCAAATTTTAACGAAACAATATAATTCCGGTCGTTAAAGTATATTTATAACGTCAAAAAAAAAATCAGTCGTTAAGAGACTATTTTAATGTAATATTAGTAAAGCAACAATATCCGCACCTCAAATTTTTTTATACCCGAACGTTAAGTATAAAAATATTACACATATTTTTACTTTAATAATTTTTTTTCACAAAAAGACTTATTACCCCACCCCCAACTGATGGTCACACCCCATTACCCTTCATTCCATAAGAACATAACAAAACATCCCTTTTTCCATAGCACAAAACCAAACTAAGAACATTAATCCAACTCCTCAATCTGCGACAAAAGAGCTACATGCGGGAGTGAAGAATTCCAGAATCGTGACTCAGAGTCCCTTAATTCCAGCAGAGAACTGATTTGTTGGAGAAAAATCAGCAAAACAAACCACAATAATGGTGGTACAGTTCCTAAAATTCAGGTTTGTTTGCAAAAATTAAGCTATAGATCTCTATTGAAGGTCTTTATAAATGAAATCAAGGTCTTTTTTTTTTTATTTCAGAAGTCGCCTTTTTCTTTTTCCTTCAAATTTCAGTTTAGTTTTCTGTTCCTTGCTGAAATTTCACCTGAGTTTTGCTGGTGTTTGCTGTGGGTGATTGTAAGTTGACATATTCTTGGACTTTCATTCCCTTCAAGGTTAGCTTAGGTTGTTTTGACCATAAATTTTTATGTGGGTATTCTGATTTTGACCATAAATTTATGTGGGTATTCTGATTTTGACCATAAATTGTTATGTGGGTATTCTGATTTTGATCATAAAATTTATGTGGGTATTCTGATTTTGACCATAAATTGTTATGTGGGTATTTTGATTTTGACCATTTTTGAATTTATGATGTATGATTCATAAGTTTTTCCACCAGTAGGTTATTGATCCACATGCTCTTAAATTATGTAATATGTTTGTGGGTATGCAGGGCAATGTATTCTTGTAAAGGGGTGACTGGGACTGGGTTAGAACCAAATAATCAAATTTGAACATGTTTTGTTTATGATCCACCAGAATATGTTGGTTTAGATTATGGTTTGGACTTGTCTTGGCTTCAGAGTTCTTCGTATTCATCGATATATAGTTTTGGAGGTAATGAAGGAGATCCTATATGAAATGGGAGTTTGAGAATTCTTTGTTGTATAATGATTCATATTTTTCTTGATTGAACAAACACACTTTATCCCCAAACATACAGAACCCAGTTACAGCAAGCTAATAAGAAAAATAATAATAAAACAACCTAGTCAATCCTAAGCATTTCCAACAGCTACAACTACACATTCACTATTTATATAATTGCTCTATACCTATCTTTCCTTCTATGCTTCCTCTTTAGTACTTCAATGATTCTCACTTTACTGTCAAGTTGTATTTTTTTCATTATCACTTGTGTTCTCTGTATTCTCTGCTTCCAGATTGCATCATTCCTCTTCTTCCATATAAATACACTAGTGCAGCCAGTATTGCCCATATAAGTCCTCTATGGGTTTAACCTGTTACGTTCCTTGTTATTCCTGTCGATAGTTCCTATGGTCCCCTGTTCCTTGGTTTAGTGTTTAGCCAGTTCAAAATATCATCCAAGCAGGTTTTGGAGTAAACACATTCAAAATATAAGTGAGGGTAGTGATGAATCTTCTGATTTTTCTGGTGCAGATGAGTCTTTTTATTGCAACTGTAGGAGTGGTGTCCTAGAAACGTATTCAGCCATTTCTTTGTTAAGCAATGAATAACTCATGTTCTGATAGGAGTGAAAGAAACATCTTGATGTGTCTATATATGAATGTCCTTGTTTATATCTTTACTAGTATATAAAGATAAACATCATTGTAATCAAATCATTAGTTGGAATTCCCCTTTCCTTTCAGGCCAGCATCTCAAATCTCTCTATTTTCCTTCATTTCGTAGCTTATTTTTTGTGTAGTTGTTGCCTTGCCCTTTTAAGAACTACTTTCAAATGTTTTGTTTCGGTCATCCTTTGAGGCAATTAGAACACTGCTAGAAGTGAGGGTTGGTTATCTAGATTTCCTATGTTTTATTGGTTGGGCTGAACAACCTCTGAAATATATGCAGTTGGTTTACTTCCAGCTGCACTTCAGGTTCGACACTTCTAAAGTCACATTTGTAATCTCAGTTTGCTTATATATCACAATTCACTGCTTTAAACTTCCCAAAGTTCTCGACACAATTCTAGAAGAAAGAATATTTCATGCAACTCTCACAAGTTTTAGAAATTCCAATTCATTTGTGTAAATGAATGTGAAGATTAGTGTGATATTGTATTTATCAAATTAACTTTTATACAACCTTTAGAATTTCTAAGACTTCTACTTTTACCCAAAACACATGCTGGAACCATTGGTGTGATATTGTCTTTTTAACAGTTGTACTTTGCTGACTTGTTTTGGACAAACATGCACAAGATTGTAGGGGTGTAAAAAAAGTTTAATATCTCTCTCAGAACAATTTTCATTTCTATGATTATGTGATCACACAGTAGCTCCCCAATGTGATCTCTGTAGTTCTTATCCTGCAACTATCCTTGCATACTTTAATAACGCTCTGTTTGCTGCAAGTAGTTTCAAAAGAACTATAATTTCTATGTTGGTAGTTATAAATATAAACTGTAGCACAAATACATTTACTTTGCAACACAAAGCATCAGGTCCTATAGAATTCATGGCCAATAAATGAGAAAAAGGAAATTCCTAAAGTCTTATCTTTGATAAGGCAGACCTTTTTCTGTACTGAGATTTGTTAGTCGGTTTCGTTCAGAAATCTTTGTGGATGATTTCTTATTTTTGATCTCCCTACCCTTTCCTGTACTGATGTTCCTTATTCAATTTTATTCGACTATCGTTTTGGATAATACTCCTTTATACTTAACTGCACAAAATAGTCTCTAGTTTTATCTGTAGAACATGTTCATTTCTAAAATTCTATTACAGAGAACTAGAGCTAAGAAACAAATGCCCCAAGATTAGAGTGATCTTTTTTCTTTAAGGAATATAAAAATATATTAATGTCAGAACAAAGGATGTGCTTAAGCCATATTTACAATTCAAATGGCAAAGTGCGAAGCAAAGTGAAGTTGTATTGCTTTTTTGCAGTGAAGTGAAATTATGGAGAGAAAAAAAGCAGGTGTTGCAGTCCAGAAGCGGGGAAGCGATTTCTCGCTTTTCTGCTTAACTATGGTTGATAGTAACTAGGGATTTTTTTTATTTCGTAAAAGCATTTCGTGCCTTCTTTCTAATCATTTCCCTCTATTTCACTTCTCATGCTATGACACTCTTTCAAGTGACTGCAAGTTAAGTTTCTCATCTTTTCTTCTTCTTCTTCTTCTTCTTTCTTTATGTGCTTATGTTCTCTGCTTAATTCTTTGGCAACAGTTATTGTTTCAACCCTGTTTGCAATTTTCCATGTTTTGTTTTTTCTTGTTTATATTGAATCATATTTGAATTTTATGTATCCTCTAAATCTAATATGTATGTGAGACAACTCAGTTGGTGCTGTAATTTAGGCTTAACTTTTATGAAAGTAGCGATACGATAAATAAAAAATATAAAAGGGAAATACAGAGACATGGCGAAAGCAGCATATAGTATCACCTGCATATAATATCATTGAAAATGGATGAATTCTTTGAAATAGGAAATAAATAATATTGGAAAGACTATACTGAAATTATGTCTATATAATTTCATGTGGCTTGTTGATTTTTGTAAGGTCTTTGTTGCATTTCATATTTTCTTTTCTATGAAGTGTATCTCATGTTCACATATTTCTTTCTTGGTTGTTGTAGTATTTGGTTCCAAATCTGTCGGTGGATGTGCTTACTATTATTGTTGAAAGTGTCTCCAAAACTATTCTTTTGAAGGCTTTTTGTTGATTTCTTTTTTTAAGGTACGTTTTTTTTTCTAAAACTTTCTTCTTTACTGATGTATTTTTGAAAATATGTCAAGTATTTGTCTCAATTTTTGTGGCCATTTGTTTTGCTATGTTTTTTAATTCAGTTTTATTGGCTATTTTCTAAGAGGTATTGTTGGTTGCGATCTTTTACTGTGTTGCACCGATTTTTGAACTATGGTATGAGCATCATAAAATGTTAAACTATCAGACATTATCAAAACTTTCATGTTCTCAATATAGGTAATAAGAATGTGCACACCTGTAACAAAATTTAAATGCTACAAACAAAAAAATATAAAATATTTCACCTGTTTTCTTAAGACTTTGAATTCTCTTATTTTAATATAATCAGATTAGATTTTAGGAGTTCTCTAACCTGTACATATAATTTTATAAATTAATTGTGAACTTGCTTTGTATATTCAGTTCATAATCATAAACGTAAAAAGTATTTGGTCTTTTACTATTGATGTTTAGAATGTACCTGTAAAAATTATTATTTTGATATATTTGGTCTTTTACTATTATATGTTGGATTTTCTTGAATTGCTAGGGTCTTTTGTTATGTAATTTGGACTATCCCAATTTTTATAATCTTTTTATTATCATCTTGTGAATATTTATTTGTGTTTCTTGTTGAAGTACAGATAAAATGTTTTTTTCTTGATTTTTTGTTGTAATACATACATAACTATACGCATCTAGTGTGTGTGAATCTATAACTCTAAAATTTTATATCTAATTAGCACTACTTTGATGTTATACTAATGTATTATTATATATATTTTACATGCATGGAGATAATAGCGCCTAATAAACAATGGATGGAACTCATTAAAGATAGACTTGCTATTGCTTATATAGATGGGGTTGAGACTTTCTTCGATTATGCATTTACAAAATTAGGAGACCCGCAGTTGATACGTTGTCCATGTATTAAATGTGGTAATGCAACTTCTAGAACACGTGTTATGGTTAGGTCACATTTAATAGTACATGGGATAATACCAAGTTATACTTTTTGGTATCACCATGGGGAGATGTCAGGTGAAGAACAATCAAATTTTGAGAAAATAGATGATAATGACATTGAAGAGGATGATGGTGAGGATGAAATAGATGGTTTGCTTAGAGATTTGTACCCCGATATTAACGGAGATAATATGAATAATAGTGGTGATGATTTTTTGGAGGAGGAACCAAATGTTGAAGCAAAAAAGTTTTATAGACTATTGAAAGATCTTGATCTACCATTATATGAAAGTGCAAAAGTTTCTAAGCTCTCTACTTTGGTTAAATTGCTTCACCTTAAAAGTATTGGTCATTGGAGTAATGAGTCATTTACAATGTTGTTGACGTTTTTGAAAGATGATCTATTGTTGGATGGAACAAACTTGCCGGATTCATATTATGAGGCAAAGAAGGTTATTCGGGATCATGGGCTTACTTGTCAGAAGATTGATGCATGTAAAAATGATTGCATGTTATATTGGAAGGATGATAATTGTCTTCAATCTTGCAAAGTTTGTGGTGCATCTAGATGGAAGGATGGTAAACATAGTGGGGAAACAAAATTGAAAAAGGAAAAAAAGATACCATGCAAGATTTTACGTTATTTTCCTCTAAAGCCAAGGCTTCAAAGGTTATTTATGTGCTCAAAGATATCTCCTTTGATGTCATGGCATCATGACAAAAGAGTTGATGATGGAATAATGAGGCATCCACCTGATTCAATGGCATGGAAAAAATTTGATGAGCTTCACTAATCTTTTGCTTTAGAGCCACGTAATGTACGACTTGGACTTGCTAGTGATGGTTTCCAACCATTTGGAATGTCGAAAAGTCCGTACAACATTTGGCCCGTGGTACTTATTCCCTATAATTTGCCACTTTGGCTTTGCATGAAGCAAGAGAACTTTATTTTGTCAATGCTTATACCTGGCCCTGAGAGTCCTGGTGATGCAATTGATGTTTATCTGCAACCTTTAATAGAGGAGTTGAATGAATTATGGGAAAGTGGAGTCAAGACATTTGATGCATCAACTAGAAAGAATTTTACGTTACATGCATCTTTGTTGTGGACCATTAATGACTTTCCAGTATATGCAAATTTGTCAGGATGGAGTACAAAAGGAAAACTCGCTTGCCCATGTTGCAATAAAAAAAAACACCATACAAGGCTAACAAATGGACAAAAAGAGTGTTATATGGGCCATAGACGATATTTTCCTCTTAATCACAAATGGAGAAATGATAAAGCGTCATTTGATAACACTGTTGAGCACAGGCTACCGCCTGAAATGTTGTCCGGTGATGATATTCTTGATCAGGTTGCTGACTTAGATGGGTTACAATTAACAAAGGATCCACAGAAGAAGATTAAAATATCACACAAGAAAAGGGGTGATAATTGGAATAAGAAAAGTATATTCTTTGATCTTCCATATTGGAAAACCTTATTGTTGCGACATAATCTTGATGTGATGCACATTGAAAAGAATATATGTGATAGTATTTTGGGGACAATATTAGATGTCTCAGGGAAAATAAAAGACACCTTGAGCACTCGGTTGGATTTACAAAAAATGAAAATACTAAAAGAATTGCATCCGATACAAAATGGAGATAAATATGAGTTGCCAGTAGCACCTTACACATTATCTGATGAAGATAAGCAAAATATTTTCAAATTTTTGAAGAATTTGAAGGTCCCAGATGAATTTTCCTCAAATATTTCTCAATGTGTCAACCTTAAGGATAAAAAATTCTCAGGATTAAAAAGTCATGATTGTCATATAATTCTACAACATTTACTCCCTCTTGCCATGCGTGGTATGCTTTGCAAATCTGTGTCTGAACCTCTCATTGAGTTGTCTATTTTTTTCAAAGTGCTTGGAGCAAAATGTTTGAGCGTAGAAGATTTGGAACAAATAGAATCTCAAATACCAAAAACATTATGCAAGTTAGAAAGGTGTTCCCTCCTGCATTTTTTGATGTCATGGTGCACTTGTCTATTCATCTACCTGATGAAGCTAAGATTGCTGGACCAATTCAGTATCGATGGATGTATCCAATAGAGAGATACCTACACTTTTTGAAGTGTTTTATTGGTAACATGGCTCACCCTGAAGGTTCAATTGTAGAGGGATATTTAGCAGTTGAATGTATGACTCTATGTTCAAGGTATTTGAATACAGTAAAGATAGTTTAATTGTCCGGAGAGAAATTATGATGGTGGTGTAATTGAATCTGATGGTGGTTTGGCAATATTTTGTGAACCTGGAAAAAGTTTAAAGGGTTGCACACCACACAAACTTGATTCAAATGATTTGGAGGACGCACACTATTATATTTTGAAGAATTGTAACGAAATTCAACCATTCCTCGAGTAAGTATTGATTTAATCTAATAATGTATTTATACCTTGTGGATATGTTTAATTTAAAATAACATGTAAAACTTCAATTCTTTGTTAGAGAATTTTCACAAATTCATAGTGAGACCTCTCAACAAAGTTCAGATGTGGAGTGGAATAGAAAATTCATTAGTTGGTTACAAAAAAAGGTTAGTAGAAATTAACTGGTTTTCTTAAATCAAGAATGCAATTAAATATTGTTTTCCAAAAAGCTATTTGATGTTGTTAGGTTGCAGGATTATACAAATATGATGATAGTATGAGAATGGAAGATTTACTATCTTTATCACGTGGCCCTATGCCATATGTCACAAGATTCAAAGGTCATATTGTTAATGGATATAGGTTTCATGTGAAAGAGTATGATCAATATCTAAAAACTCAAAATTCTAGAGTGGTTGTTGTAACAACCCTAAAAATGAATAGGATCAAGACTTAGGTTGTCAAGAATGCTTGCGATTAGACCAAGGTTCACACAGATTGATACGCGTAGAACCAGACCTCAGAACCCTTACTACGACCAAGCCAACTAACTTGGGGAGTTAGTTGAGCTTGGAAAGGTTGGAAACAACCAAGTAAGGCTCTCGAAAATGAAGATTTAATCGAAAGAGTCTTTACCGGACTTAAAAAGAAGAAATTTTAAGTTTTGAGGGTCTAAGGGTAAAATGGTCTTTTATCAGGCTAAGGGTAATATCGTAATTACCCTAAATATATATATAATTAATTATTTAATAAAATGGAAGGGCAATTTTGAGAGAGAGAGTCGAAATTGAGCTCTAAGAGTGAAAGTCTTGCTCCACCCGGGTTCGAACCTAGGTGGAAGCAATGATTTAAATTGTTTTTATTTAAATTGATAAATTAATTTAATTAATTAATATTTATTAGCTGATTTAAGGGAAAAAAAACAGATTTTTATTTAAAGGTTTGAAAGAGTCCTAGTTGACTAAGTCCTTACCTAAGCCTAAACCACCTTTCACGTTTAACTCTCTCTCTCTCTCACGTCAATATCTCTCTTCTCTTTCACGTTCTCTCTGCCAAAAACACAAGAGCTGGTCAGCAACTAAAAGTTCTTCACACTTGAAGAACTTTCACGTTAAAAACTTATTCAAAACATAACCAAAAACGTTAGGCAAAGAGAGGAGTTTTTCCATCGAGTTAGTGATTGAAGCTTTTGAACTTAGACGAAATTTTGGAGAAGGTTTGGGCAGCAAGTTCAAGGTTTGAACGTCAAAATAAGGTATGGATTTCTTCTCTCTTGGTCCCTTTCCCAAGAGGCCCCTTACGATTCAAGAAATTCATTCCGAAACTAAGGTTGTTCCCCATTGCATGTCCTTGTCACTAGTTCCCAAACAAATTTGTAGGATAGGTATGTTGTGCTGCTAGATTTAAGTATGTATGATGTGTTTATATTAAATGGGAACATGTTTATGTGCGTGAAATCACAAAAATGATAACCCATGCGTAATTGAAGGAAATGTGGGTGTGGGTGTACGTTGGCAGTGATGTTTTAGCCATTGTTTGAGGGCGTGCAAGACATTTTTTTATGCTTGTATTTCATGTGTAAAGGTTGTGCATAATGTGATGTTCATAAGGTGTGTGAAGTTACAAAGTTGGAGTGAAAATGCTTGACTAAATGTAATCCTAAACTACACCTAAATTACATACTAAGTAGTTGGTGAAATGCCCTAAGAAACTAGCATGAAAAGTTGATTTAAGTAAGGTAAGAATTATGAAATAATTTCCAGATTTGTGTACTCTACAATGAGGTTAAAATCTGAGTTTTAAAGGGAAAATAAAAGAGGCGAGGTCAATGGGAATTGAACCCAAGACCTCACATGATAAAGAGGCTGAAAAATTAAAGCAAAACAAAGAGGGGCTAAGGGGAATCGAACCCCCTTAGCTGCTGTTGTCGCGAGAAAATAAGAAGTGAAAGTGGGGGCTGGGGGGAATCGAACACGCAATGCTGGGGAAGGAAAGAAGAGGAAAAAAAAAGAAAAAAAAGTGTGAGGTGTGGGAATCGAACCCACGACCTCGAGACTGGAAATGGAGAGGGGCGAAAATGATTAATAAAGCAAGTGAGGCTGTGGGGGTTCGATCCCACGACCTCACTGCCAAATACCCTTAGCCTAGTGAAAATTTTAAAAAAAATATAGGAGGGTGTGGGGGTTCGAACCCACCACCTCACAGCCCCTAGCGAAATTAAATTAAAATAAGGAGGCTGTGGGGGTTTGAACCCACAACCTCCCTATTTCTGCGAATTAAATGACAAAAATAAAAGAGGCTGTGGGGGTTTGATCCCACAACCTCTTGGTTTAGGCGAAAATGGACAAAATGATGTTAAAAAAAAAAAGGGGGTTGTGGGGGTTCGAACCCACAACCCTTCGGCCAACTTAGGAGTAATATTAAATAGAAAATTAATCATTCGATGTTAATATTGAGATTTAATTTAGAGTCATAATGTTATGAATATTAGAAATAAAATCAATGAAAAATATAAATGATATCCAATTGATTCAAGACTTGGGTTCCCTTGCCCAAACTTCCGTTTGATACATAAGTCATACGTGAACAAAATATCCAAGAATAATGCCACCTACTTAGATCGAAATCAAGATCTTGGCATATATATAAGATACATAAGTCTTGTACTACATAATCTTAGGAATGTATAAATCACTTAACGAATTATGAATGAAGCCTCATGGCTTGTGTGTATAGACCCATAAGTCTAACATACGTTTAAAAGTAAGTGAACCTAAGATATATGTACTGGATGATGAAATGAACAATGAAATGATGAAACCCTAGAAGGGTTAAGTAAGGGTATGAAACACACCAATGGCCAAGTATGTTGGCATATGATGAAATGAACATCCACGTAAAATGAGGTGAGTAAATATGAATAGTAAATGTGCTAATTATAATGAATGTGGTGACACCATGATGTGAGGCTAATGCTAATGATGAGAGCAATCTCAAATGAGCCTAAGTAAATGTTACCAAAACGTACTCACCTATGAGAGTGTAGGATAATGAAGAGACCAGTCTCTATGAACACTCTAATGAAAGTATTGGGATTAACACACTTAATATTAACGATGAGATGAGAAATCATCTAATGAGATATGATGTCCTCATACTAGAAGCCAGCTTCCATGACGTATGAGTTGAATGAAATGGAACTTTATACTGAGCACCGATAGACTAGCTATGAGCGGTGATGCCTTCTTTCGGGAAGGGCGAAGGTTCACGTAACTCTCATGAGATGAGACTGTCCGGCTTGCCGGGTATGGGTCTCCATACATCTCCTAGTCTTTGAACCTATACTGCCAATATAGGGATCTGGCGGGGTTAAATTCCCATGTACGCTAGCATGTTATTGGATCACTTTGGCCGGTGATTCCACCTCTTTTCAGTGTGGGGGAGACACAGGATTTCATGATGCTGACATGATCTATGTCGGTTAAAGTTAAAGTTCCCAATGAATGAATAAGGTCAGCCTCAAATGATGTACATAATGAAATTAATGATACCCAAGGTGTTAGGATAGGATAATCAAAAGGTGAGTTAGAATCAAGTAATGACATTAGGTCATTCTTGGTCATTGCACAACGAACCTAATGAAAGTCTTAAACTACATCCTAGGTATAGCTGGTGTTTACACTGGCCCATGAATGAAATGAAATGGAGTACGTATGAATGAACGAAGCAGACTCTGTGTTTGCTAATGAAGACTCCCTAGTTGAGGTCCCATCTGTTGAGCCCTCATTTATGGGAGGTCTGAATGTTAAGTCCATGATTCCAAGGTCTCATGGCATATGATGACATTATAGAAGTTATGTGCTACATGCAAAAGGTGTTGTATGCTATATGATATGTGCTATGTTTAAATATTATGTGTTGTGTGCAAATGTGAAAAGTATGATGACGTATGTTATTCTCATGGCATCACTTTCCTATTCCAAATCTGGAAAGCTTACTGACTTTCCTAATCTAAATTTGGAAAGCTCATTGACTTTCCTAATCAAAATTTGGAAACTTTCCTAATCCCAATTTGGCAAGTCCACTGACTTGACTTCCAATAATCATGTTGTTAGGAAAGAGCTATCTTTTCTCATGCATGTCCTTGGTGTGGGTTTGCATATACCCGTTCTTAGTACAAGTGTGTACTAACCCTATACATCTATACTATTTTAGGTGCAGGCACAGGTGGGCGATAGAGCAACAGGATCATTGTTGCAGCTATCCGGACGTCAGCATTTATCCGGAGTTTGGTAGGTCCTCATGCTTCCAAGGATGCTACTGTTTTACATTCTAGCTTAGTTTTAGAGTTGAGCTAGTGGAGCATGTTCCACTAGCGTTTCTTTCCTGTTTTTATTCAGACCTTGTATTGGTGCCATTTTGGCAATTATACACTTAATACTTATTGATCTATTTCTTTTAGTTGCTTATATCTTAATGTTAGATGGTTGATGGTGAACTATTATGAAATGTTATGAATGTTTAACAAATATGTTAAGGAGCTAAAAGTTTCAAATTTTCCGCTAAAATTAACCTAAGTGAAGTATGAATAATGTAAGTAGGCTTGTCTGCGACCTCTGAGAGGTCAACGACGCCGGTCTCGTTGGGGTCTAGATTCCAGTCGTGACAAAGTTGGTATCAGAGCATTAGTTTAAATTACGAAAATAATAAGTTCACATCAACCACATTGAGTAGTTTCTAAGTCATGGTAGTGAAGTGCACCACTATCCTGAATTAGAGACTGCATGATGAGTAGGAAAATTTCCCTTCTTCTGATCTTATCGTGCTTTTCTGAATGTCTGAATTCTTGGTGTTATGAGCGTATCTAACATCAATTTTTGTTTTTTACAGAGAATGAACCCTAGGAGGGCTATTGGTCAGAGGAGAGGAAGAGCAGCTGCTGGGGGCGACCGAGTCCCACCCAAGGCTCCAACTGAAGGAGTGGCTATGCCAGTTAATCCAGCTGGGTTTACTGATGCGGAGGTGAGGGCATCTCTGGCCCAAATGGCACAGGCCATTACTATGCAGGCCCAGGCTATGACTGCCCAAGTCAACCGGCAGTATGTTCAGAGGGAGAACCCACTGGTTCGTAGCATGGCTGACAGGCTGAGGGATTTCACGAGGATGAATCCTCCTATTTTCACAGGGTCTATGACATCAGAGGATCCCCAGGAGTTTGTGTATGAGATTCATAAGATCCTGGTGGCTATGGGGGCCACTGATATTGAGAAGGCTGAGTTGGCTTCCTATCAGCTCAAGGATGTTGCACAGACTTGGTGCAAGATGTGGCAAGATAGTCGTGTCTTAGGTGGAGTGCCAGTCACATGGGAGCTGTTCAAGACAGCATTTCTGGAGAGATTCTTCCCCAGGGAGATGAGGTAGGCCAAGGTTGAGGAATTCATCAACCTTAAACAAGGCTCTATGACAGTCAGGGAGTATTCCCTGAAGTTTGTTAAGATGTCAAGGTATGTTATTTTCCCTAGTATTTGATAGCAAGAATGAGGATAATACTGAACTTTGTTGAAATCATCCAGGTATGCTACTTCCCTGGTTTCTAACAGCAGGGATGAGATGAGCAGGTTCCTCACAAGAATCAATGGAGACATGGAGGAGGAGTGTCGATTTGCAATGCTCCATGATAATATGGATCTTTCCAGGTTGATGGTGCATGTCCAGCAGGTAGAGGACAGCCGCAGAAAGAGAGGTGTTCGTGATGCTAGGAGGCCTAGGCCTCAAGATCAGGCAGGACCCACTCATGGAGGCCACAGGAACAACTTTGGTGTCCGTGAGCAGCCAAGGTTCAAAAAGGGGCAACAGAGTTAGGGGAATTCTAATCCTCAGAGGAGTGCTACACCTAGAGGAGGCAGACCTGAGCCCAAGAAGGGCAATGGAGGTGAGATGCAGCGCCCTAAGAAGAATTGTGCTAAGTGTGGCCGAGCTCACAGTGGAGAGTGCAGACAGGGCACTAATGCCTGCTTCGGTTGTGGTAAGAGTGGACACATGGTCAGAGACTGTCCACAGAACAGAGGTCAGGCTGGAGGTAATACTCAGCCTAGGCCTAATCCACAGGGTGCAGCAGCAGCCGAGCCTCCTAAGAGGAACAGGTTCTATGCCCTGAAGGGCAGGGAGGAGCAGGAGAAGTCCGCTGATGTGGTCACAGGTATGCTGCAAGTGTTCTCAACTTCTGTTTATGCTTTACTTGATCCAGGGTCTACACTTTCCTTTGTAACTCCTCTGCTTGCTCTTACTTTTGAAATATTGCCTGAAGTTCTGCATGATCCTATAGTGGTTAGTACACCTTTAGGAGAGAATGTAAGAACTGATAGAGTATACAAGGATTGCCCAATAGTTGTGAGTGGTAGAACTATGTGTGCAAACTTGGTTGAGTTACCCATGCATGATTTTGATGTTATTCTTGGCATGGATTGGCTTCACAGTTGTTATGCTTGCTTGGACTGTCGTAGTAGAGTGGTGAGATTTCGCTTTCCTAATGAAGAAGAGTTAGTCTGGGAGGGGTACAATTCGAGTCGTCCTAACCCCTTTATTTCTAACCTTAAGGCCAATAAAATGATGTCCAAGGGGTTATTGTGTCATCTTGTGAGTGTTAATGATTTAGATCATGACATTCCTTCCATAGACTCAGTACCTGTAGTGAATGAGTTCTTAGATGTGTTTCCTGATGATTTGCCTGGAGTCCCTCCCCTTCGAGAGATTGACTTTGGTATCGATTTAGAACCCGATACTAAACCAATCTCAATTCCTCCTTACAGAATGGCTCCAGCTGAACTCAAAGAGTTGAAGCTGCAGTTAAAAGATCTCACTGACAAGGGTTTCATTCAGCCGAGCATATCCCCTTGGGGCGCTCCAGTGTTGTTTGTAAAGAAGAAAGATGGAACCCTTAGAATGTGTATCGATTATCGCAGCTCAACAAAGTCACTATAAAGAATAAGTATCCACTCCCCAGAATAGATGATTTGTTCGATCAACTCCAAGGGTCTAGTTTCTTCTCTAAGATTGATCTTCGTTCAGGGTATCATCAGCTTAGGGTTAGGGATGGAGATATCCCAAAGACAGCCTTTCGTACCCGCTATGGTCACTATGAGTTTTTAGTCATGTCATTTGGTCTCACGAATGCACCTGCTGCATTTATGGATCTCATGAACAGGGTCTTCCGTGAATACCTTGACTCTTTCGTCATAGTATTCATTGATGACATTCTCATCTACTCTAAGACCAAGGAAGAGCATGAACAACATTTGAGACTAACCTTGCAGGTACTTAGACAACATCAGTTGTATGCCAAATTCAGCAAATGTGAATTCTGGCTGAGATCAGTGACCTTCCTGGGTCATGTTGTGTCCGATCAGGGCGTGGAGGTGGATCCCAGGAAGACTGAGGCTGTGAAGAACTGGCCAAAGCCTCTTACTCCTACTGACATCCGTAGCTTTTTGGGATTGGCTGGTTACTACCGCAAGTTTGTGGAGGGCTTTTCTTCCATTGCTGCCCCATTGACAGCTTTGACTAAGAAGAAAGCCAAGTTTGAATGGACGGAGACTTGTGAGAAGAGTTTCCAGGAGCTCAAGGACAGACTCACTTCAGCCCCGGTGCTTACTTTGCCTAAGTGTGGTGAGAATTACACTGTTTATTGTGATGCATCTAGGGTTGGTTTGGGTTGTGTTCTTATGCAGGTTGGTAAGGTGATAGCCTATGCATCCAGACAGCTCAAGGTTCATGAGAAGAATTATCCCACTCATGACCTGGAGTTGGCAGCTGTGGTGTTTGCACTGAAGCTGTGGAGGCATTATCTGTATGGAGTGCATGTAGATGTGTTCACAGACCATAAGAGTCTCCAGTACGTGTTCACAAGGGAGTTGAATCTACGTCAGCGGAGATGGTTGGAGCTGTTGAAGGATTATGACATGAATGTGCACTACCATCCAGGTAAGGCTAATGTTGTAGCTGATGCTTTGAGCAGGATGAGCATGGGAAGTACAGCTCACGTTGAGGATGAGAAGAAGGAGCTGGTGAAAGATGTACACAGACTGGCCAGACTGGGTGTGCGTTTGGTTGACTCCACTAGTGGGGATGTTTCAGTTCATCCTAGTTCTGAATCATCCTTGGTAGTTGAAGTCAAGCAGGGTCAGCATCTAGATCCTGTGTTGATGGAGCTGAAGGACTCAGTGCTGATGAAGATGAATGAGTCTTTCTCTTTGGGAGGTGATGGCATACTTAGGTATCAGGACAGGCTGTGTGTGCCAGATGTGGATGATTTGCGGACCAGGATTGTTGCAGAGGCCCATGGTTCCAGATATTCTATACATCCAGGTTCCACCAAGATGTATCATGATCTCAAGCAGATTTATTGGTGGGATGGCATGAAGAAGGACATTGCAGAATATGTGGCCAAGTGTCCTAATTGTCAGCAGGTTAAGGCAGAGCATCTTAAGCCTGGTGGTCTGACTCAGATTATTGAGGTTCCGACTTGGAAATGGGAGGCCATTAATATGGACTTCGTGGTTGGGCTTCCGAGGACTAGAGGCAGCATGACTCTATATGGGTTATTGTGGACAGATTGACTAAGTCTGCCCACTTTATCCCTGTGAAGTCTACTTACAGAGCCGAGGATTATGCGAGACTCTACATTGATGAGATTGTGAGATGGCATGGGATTCCCTTGTCTATTATTTCAGACAGAGGAGCTCAGTTTACTTCTCATTTCTGGAGATCTTTCCAGAAGAGCTTGGGCACGCAGGTGAAGCTTAGCACTGCCTTTCACCCTCAGACAGATGGGCAGGCAGAGCGCACCATACAGACATTGGAGGATATGTTGAGAGCGTGTGTGATTGACTTCAGAGGTAACTGGGATGACCATCTGCCTTTGATAGAGTTCTCGTATAATAATAGCTATCACTCCAGCATTGGGATGGCACCGTTTGAGGCACTGTATGGTAGGAGGTGTAGATCTCCAGTTGGGTGGTTCGAGGTTGGAGAGTCATCCATTTTGGGTCCGGAGATCATTCATGAGGCCTTAGAGAAGGTCAGAATGATTAGGGACAGGTTGACTACTGCTTACAGTCGGCAGAAGTCATATGCTGATAACAGAAAGCGGCCCTTAGAGTTTGACGTTGGTGACCAGGTTTACTTGAAAATATCGCCTATGAAAGGGGTGATGAGATTTGGTAGAAAAGGGAAGCTGAGTCCGAGGTATGTTGGGCCATATGAGATCCTACAGCGTGTGGGCGAGGTGGCCTATGAGTTAGCATTGCCTACAGAACTAGCTTCTGTTCATCCAGTCTTTCATGTCTCTATGTTGAAGAAGTGCCTAGGTGATCCAGCATCAATCTTACCTGTTGAAGGTTTGGGGGTTGGTAAAGACTTGTCTTATGAGGAGGTACCTGTTGAGATCTTAGACAGACAGGTCAAGCGGCTGAGGAACAAGGAGATTGCCACAGTGAAGGTATTGTGGAGAAATCATCTTGTTGAGGGTGCTACGTGGGAGGCTGAGGCCGACATGAGAGCCCGCTATCCTCACCTGTTCAGCTCTTGAGGTTAGACTTTATACTCTTAAACCTATGTTTCCTTATCTCCCCGTATTTTGTTGCTATTGATTGACTGTGTATAGTGATTTTATTATGATCTGACTGGCATTACGACGTGAAGTGGTAGTGTCATTCGGGGACGAATGTTCCTAAGGGGGGATAATGTAACAACCCTAAAAATGAATAGGATCAAGACTTAGGTTGTCAAGAATGCTTGCGATTAGACCAAGGTTCACACAGATTGATACGCGTAGAACCAGACCTCAGAACCCTTACTACGACCAAGCCAACTAACTTGGGGAGTTATTGAGCTTGGAAAGGTTGGAACCAACCAAGTAAGGCTCTCGAAAATGAAGATTTAATCGAAGGAGTCTTTACGGACTTAAAAAAGAAATTTTAAGTTTTGAGGGTCTAAGGGTAAAATGGTCTTTTACCAGGCTAAGGGTAATATCGTAATTACCCATATATATATATATATATATATATATATATATATTATATAAATAAAATGGAAGGGCAATTTTGAGAGAGAGAGCCGAATTGAGCTCTAAGAGTGAAAGTCTTGCTCCACCAGGGTTCGAACCTAGGTGGAAGCAATGATTTAAATTGTTTTTATTTAAATTGATAAATTAATTTAATTAATTAATATTTATTAGCTGATTTAAGAAAAAGAAAAAATCAGATTTTTATTTAAAGGTTTGAAAGAGTCCTAGTTGACTAAGTCCTTACCTAAGCCTAAACCACCTTTCACGTTTAACTCTCTCTCTCTCACGTCAATATCTCTCTTCTCTTTCACGTTCTCTCTGCCAAAAACACAAGAGCTGATCAGCAACTAAAAGTTCTTCACACTTGAAGAACTTTCACGTTAAAAACTTATTCAAAACATAACCAAAAACGTTAGGCAAAGAGAGGAGTTTTTCCGTCGAGTTAGTGATTGAAGCTTTTGAACTTAGACGAAATTTTGGAGAAGGTTTGGGCAGCAAGTTCAAGGTTTGAACGTCAAAATAAGGTATGAGTTTCTTCTCTCTTGGTCCCTTTCCCAAAGGCCCCTTACGATTCAAGAAATTCATTCCGAAACTAAGTTGTTTCCCATTGCATGTCCTTGTCACTAGTTCCAAAACGAATTCTAGGATGGGTATGTTGTGCTGCTAGATTTAAGTATGTATGATGTGTTTATATTAAATGGGAACATGTTTATGTGCGTGAAATCACAAAAATGATAACCCATGCGTAATTGAAGGAAATGTGGTGTGGGTGTGTACGTTGNTTAATTTAATTAATTAATATTATTAGCTGATTTAAGAAAAAGAAAAATGAGATTTTTATTTAAAGGTTTGAAAGAGTCCTAGTTGACTAAGTCCTTACCTAAGCCTAAACCACCTTTCACGTTTAACTCTCTCTCTCACGTCAATATCTCTCTTCTCTTTCACGTTCTCTCTGCCAAAAACACAAGATCTGATCAGCAACTAAAAGTTCTTCACACTTGAAGAACTTTCACGTTAAAAACTTATTCAAAACATAACCAAAAACATTAGGCAAAGAGAGGAGTTTTTCCGTCGAGTTAGTGATTGAAGCTTTTGAACTTAGACGAAATTTTGGAGAAGGTTTGGGCAGCAAGTTCAAGGTTTGAACGTCAAAATAAGGTATGAGTTTCTTCTCTCTTGGTCCCTTTCCCAAAAGGCCCCTTACGATTCAAGAAATTCATTCCGAAACTAAGTTGTTCCCATTGCATGTCCTTTCACTAGTTCCCAAACGAATTCGTAGGATGGGTATGTTGTGCTGCTAGATTTAAGTATGTATGATGTGTTTATATTAAATGGGAACATGTTTATGTGCGTGAAATCACAAAAATGATAACCCATGCGTAATTGAAGGAAATGTGGGTGTGGGTGTGTACGTTGGCAGTGATGTTTTAGCCACTGTTTGAGGGCGTGCAAGACATGTTTTTATGCTTGTATTTCATGTGTAAAGGTTGTGCATAATGTGATGTTCATAAGGTGTGTGAAGTTACAAAGTTGGAGTGAAAATGCTTGACTAAATGTAATCCTAAACTACACCTAAATTACATACTAAGTAGTTGGTGAAATGCCCTAAGAAACTAGCATGAAAAGTTGATTTAAGTAAGGTAAGAATTATGAAATAATTTGCAGATTTGTGTACTCTACAATGAGGTTAAAACCTGAGTTTTAAAGGGAAAATAAAAGAGGCGAGGTCAATGGGAATTGAACCCAAGACCTCACATGATAAAGAGGCTGAAAAATTAAAGCAAAACAAAGAGGGGCTAAGGGGAATCGAACCCCCTTAGCTGCTGTTGTCGCGAGAAAATAAAAAGGGAAAGTGGGGGCTGGGGGGAATCGAACACGCAATACTGGGGAAGGAAAGAAGAGGAAAAAAAAAGAAAAAAAAGTGTGAGGCGTGGGAATCGAACCCACGACCTCGAGACTGGAAATGGAGAGGGGCGAAAATGATTAATAAAGCAAGTGAGGCTGTGGGGGTTCGATCCCACGACCTCACTTCCAAATACCCTTAGCCTAGCGAAAATTAAAAAAAATAATATAGGAGGCTGTGGGGGTTCGAACCCACCACCTCACAGCCCCTAGCGAAATTAAATTAAAATAAGGAGGCTGTGGGGGTTCGAACCCACAACCTCCCTATTTCTGCGAATTAAATGACAAAAATAAAACAGGCTGTGGGGGTTTGATCCCACAACCTCTTGGTTTACGCGAAAATGGACAAAATGATGTTAAAAAAAAAAAGGGTTGTGGGGGTTCGAACCCACAACCCTTTGGCCAACTTAGGAGTAATATTAAATAGAAAATTAATCATTCGATGTTAATATTGAGATTTAATTTAGAGTCATAATGTTATGAATATTAGAAATAAAATCAATGAAAAATATAAATGATATCCAATTGATTCAAGACTTGGGTTCCCTTGCCCAAACTTCCGTTTGATACATAAGTCATACGTGAACAAAATATCCAAGAATAATGCCACCTACTTAGATCGAAATCAAGATCTTGGCATATATATAAGATACATAAGTCTTGTACTACATAATCTTAGGAATGTATGAATCACTTAACGAATTATGAATGAAGCCTCATGGCTTGTGTGTATAGACCCATAAGTCTAACATACGTTTAAAAGTAAGTGAACCTAAGATATATGTACTGGATGATGAAATGAACAATGAAATGATGAAACCCTAGAAGGGTTAAGTAAGGGTATGAAACACACCAATGGCCAAGTATGTTGGCATATGATGAAATGAACATCCACGTAAAATGAGGTGAGTAAATATGAAGAGTAAATGTGCTAATGATAATGAATGTGGTGACACCATGATGTGAGGCTAATTCTAATGATGAGAGCAATCTCAAATGAGCCTAAGTAAATGTTACCAAAACGTACACACCTATGAGAGTGTAGGATAATGAAGAGACCAGTCTCTATGAACACTCTAATAAAAGTATTGGGATTAACACACTTAATACTAACGATGAGATGAGAAATCATCTAATGAGATATGATGTCCTCATACTAGAAGCCAGCTTCCATGACATATGAGTTGAATGAAATGGAACTTTATACTGAGTACCGATAGGCTAGCTATGAGCGGTGATGCCTTCTTTAGGGAAGGGCGAAGGTTCACGTAACTCTCATGAGATGAGACTGTCCGGCTTGCCGGGTATGGGTCTCCATACATCTCCTAGTCTTTGAACCTATACTGCCAATATAGGGATCTGGCGGGGTTAAATTCCCATGTATGCTAGCATGTTATTGGATCACTTTGGCCGGTGATTCCACCTCTTTTTGGTGTGGGGGAGACATTGGATTTCATGATGCTCACATGATCTATGTCGGTTAAAGTTAAAGTTCCCAGTGTATGAATGAGGCCAGCCTCAAATGATGTACATAATGAAATTAATGATACCCAAGGTGTTAGGATAGGATAATCAAAAGGTGAGTTAGAATCAAGTAATGACATTAGGTCATTCTTGGTCATTGCACAACGAACCTAATGAAAGTCTTAAATTACATCCTAGGTATAGCTGGTGTTTACACTGGCCCATGAATGAAATGAAATGTAGTACGTATGAATGAACGAAGTAGACTCTGTGTTTGCTAATGAAGACTCCCTAGTTGAGGTCCCATCTGTTGAGCCCTCATTTATGGGAGGTCTGAATGTTAAGTCCGTGATTCCAAGGTCTCATGGCATATGAATGAATGACATTATAGAAGTTATGTGCTACATGCAAAAGGTGTTGTATGCTATATGATATGTGCTATGTGTAAATGTTATGTGTTGTGTGCAAATGTGAAAAGTATGATGACGTATGTTATTCTCATGGCATCACTTTCCTATTCCAAATCTGGAAAGCTCGCTGACTTTCCTAATCCAAATTTGGAAAGCTCATTGACTTTCCTAATCCAAATTTGGAAACTTTCCTAATCCAAATTTTGCAAGTCCACTGACTTGACTTCCAATAATCATCTTGTTAGGAAAGAGCTATATTTTCTCATGCATGTCCTTGGTGTGTGCTTGCATATACCAATACTTAGTACAAGTGTGTACTAACCCTATACATCTATACTATTTTAGGTGCAGGTGCAGGTGGGCGATAGAGCTACAGGATCATTGTTTCAGCTATCCGGACGTCAACATTCATCCAGAGTTTGGTAGGTCCTCATGCTTTCGAGGATGCTACTGTTTTACATTCTAGCTTAGTTTTAGAGTTGAGCTAGTGGAGCATGTTCCACTGGCGTTTCTTTCCTGTTTTTATTCAGACCTTGTATTGGTGCCATTTTGGCAATTATACACTTAATACTTATTGATCTATTTCTTTCAGTTTCTTATCTCTTAATGTTAGATGGTTGATGGTGAACTATTATGAAATGTTATGAATGTTTAACAAATATGTTAAGGAGCTAAAAGTTTCAAATTTTCCGCTAAAATTAACCTAAGTGAAGTATGAATAATGTAAGTAGGCTTGTCTGCGACCTCTGAGAGGTCAACGACGCCGGTCTCGTCTGGGGTCTAGATTCCAGTCGTGACAGTTGTAGTAGGTGAGACCGGTGAAGAACAAAAACATATGAATTATTATGGTGAGTTAACTGAGGTTCTTGAATTACAATTTGTTGGGGGAAGAAGAGTGATTTTATTCCGATGTATATGATTTGATGTGTATGATCAAAAGAGGGGAGTTAAGATGGATGAATATGGCTTTGTAAGTGTTAACCGTCGGCGATATTTGAAAATAAATGAGCCATTTGTATTAGCTAGCCAAGCATCACAAGTATTTTATGCTATAGATCATTCCAATAAAGGTTGGCACATAGTGCAAAAGGTTCAACCTCGTGATTCTTTTGATAATTTGGAAAAAAAAGATGATGACTTAGAAGATTTAGATAACTCTACACAAGTGAAAAGAAAAAGAACTCATTAAGGTTTGGAGCTTTGTCATGCTTACATTTACTTTATTAATTTTTTTATGGTAATGATTATTTATAGTATTTCTATGAAAATTTGTTTAATGCACTTGGTTTTTAATTTCTCCTTGATCTTACCTATTTGAACTTTTGTTTTGAAGACTTCACTCTTATTTTTTTTATTATTATCTAGGTTGACATGAATCCCTCAAGAGCTCTGAAGTATGAAATGGGACAAGCTTCAAAATCCCAAGCATGAACTCATTCAACCAGGTGCCTTAGCAAAAGGACTAGGTCAAAGTTTGAAATCTATGAGCACTATCAGAGTTAATGCTAAACAAAGGACTCCGATTATCAAAAATAGAAGTTACTATACAGCTACTTCTAAGTTGAATAAGCTAGAAGATAATAGTTTCCATGTGCATCCTTGTTTTGAGGAAAAGGAAGACAATGCTCCCCTCCATCACCAAGCTGAAATGAATCAATACACTTTGACTAGTCATGCAAAGGGTCAGGGACAAAGGATAAGGATTCATGCTGAAAAAAGGACTACGATTGGCGAAAATAGATTAACTACACCAACTTCTAGTGTGAATAAGACAGTAAAGAAAAGTATCCCTGTGCCTCCTGCTTTTTATCCAATGGAAGACAATGACACCCTCTTTCCAGAAACGGAAGTGACTCGAGATACCCAAAGAAGTGATCATTTGCAAAAGAGTTAGTTTGGTTAATCTGTTTGATCAAGAAATTCTGCTTAACTTTCTCTACTTTATCTCCTTTGTATTATTTTTGTTACTAATTGAAATAAACTTCTTATTTTTGTTGACTTCCATCAAAATTTGCAGGTCCATTTGAATTCGATAAGTCCAACAAAGTGATTGAAGTGTCTCGAGTTGGCCAAAGAAGTGATACTACAATTTTATTTTATTTGTGCAACTTTTTTTTGTTAGTTGAATTGAAGTCTTGATTGTTTTTTACTTGCACTTAAATTTGCAGGTCCATTTGAATCTAGAAAAGCAAAAACAGTGGTTGGAGTGACTCGAGGTTCGAAGGGAAATCAAACTAGTAAGTATTTTCTTGTTGTTACATGTAAAGCAACAAAAAGATTATCTATGACTTGCTTTCCTAGGAAATAGTTTTGTTAGCATATGGCTAGCATTTTCAAGAATAAGGACCTTCGAAATAAAGGGAATATTAGTAGTTATTTGTCTCAGTAACTCTCCATTCTGGAAAATTGTATCCTGCTTCAACAACATCTTTCTTAGATGTTGTCCATTCCCCTTTTTGTATCACATTTTATTTTTTGTGGGGATTCTACATTTGTTGTACCTGCTTTGTCTAGTTGTCCCTTGGTTCAGAACTGTGGATTGGTACCTCTCAAAGGCGAAGGAAATTTAGTGATCTGATAGCATGGTATTTTGGATAATATGTCTTACAATCTTATACAGACAATACCATTATATTGTATACATTAAAAATTTTAGAACTTGACACCTAAAACATAACTACTAGATCATTCTCCAGATTCTTTCAATTATTTAGCGCTAATGATGAATTTATATTAAAGAGCATAGTTGACTTACTTTAAACTGTGCAGGTCCAGCTGGATATAATAAGGCACAAAAAATGACTGAAGTGTATTGTGATGCTCAGAGAAGTGATACTAGTATTTTACTTTCTTTTGTGTAATTCTTTGTTGTTGTTAGTTGGCTTGAAGTTTTATTTTGTTTGAATATTATAATTTGCAGGTATATTAAAGTCTAAAAAGGCAAAAAAGGTGATTGAAGTGGCTGAAGATGCTACGAGAAATGAAACTAGTATGTATTTTTTTTGTTTTGGTAATTAGGTATTTTATTAATCACCAAAGTAGTAGTTACAAAGCAAAGCCAGCAAAACACTACTTGCTATCTCAATATAACAGCAAACAAATAACAAACTCTAAAAACTACATTTATCTAGGAATAGTTTGGCTGCTACATTACCTCTAAGACAACATACACAAACAATTCTTGGGGATACAATCACCATTATGGTATCATGTTTCTAAAAAATTCTTGTATTCCTCTTCTTCCATAGTGCATATATATATACTCTGCATAGATCGATCTTAGAGCCTGTGCTAGAGGATTCCTCCCTTTAGTCTTTAATATGACCCAATGATGTCCAACAATAACAATACTACTGGTGTTTGGTTTATCCATTGGAGCAGCCTCCTCCACAACATGCTAGCAAAAATCCACTCACATTGAATTCTCCATTTCAGCATTCTGTCTTTTGTGAGAAGCCTATTTTGGATATTTTTTTCTTACAATCTTAGGGAGACCAGACCATTATAGATTAATAATTTCAGAACTTGACACCTAAAACATAACTACTGGATTATTAATTATCCAAATTCTTTTATTTATTTGGCATTAATGATCAATTTATATCAAAGAGCATAATTGACTTACTTTAAACTTTGCAGGTCCTGTTGGATATGATAAGGCAGAAAAAATGACTGAAGTTTATCGAGATGTTCAGAGAAGTGATACTAGTATATATTACTTTGTTTTGTGTAATTCTTTGTCGTTGTTAGTTGGCTTGAAGTTTTATTTTATTTTAATATTATAATTTGCAGGTCTATTAAAGTCTAAAAAGGCTAAAAAAAGTTATTGAAGTGATTGAAGATGCTACGAGAAATTAAACTAGTATGTATTTTCTTCCGTGTGATATTTTTTTCTTTATGTTACTGGTAAAACTGCCGAAAATTTATTTTTCATATGTTTTTCACATCTGGTGCTTCGTTATTATTTTTTTTCACTTGTACTAACCATATTAACCTCCACTGATTCTTAATTCATTAATTGTAAATTTTTGATTGAAAGTTTCTAAGAATAAAAAGTCACTGATAGTTGCCCATTTCTATATCACTTTTTTTTGGCAACTTGAGGCCTTATCTCTTGAAATGGGCAATGTTCTGCCTATTTTGTCTAGGTGTCACTTGGTTTGGAACTGTTGATGGGTACTTTTCAAAAACTACATAGAATATTATTTTGCATATTTGGACTTATAGATATGAAAAGACAAGGCCATTGTATAGAGTAATATTTTCAAAATTTGACACCTAAAACTTAACTACGTACTGGAGTAAATTTATATCAAATAGCATAGTCGACTTACTTTAAAATTTGCAGGTCCATGTGAATATGATAGGACAACCAAGGTGAGGGGAACAAACATTTGTAAGAAAGTTCTGGGATTAAGACCTGGAGAAAAGTTAAAAGTTACTTTCTATCAAAATCAAGTAGTTGGACCGAATCACACCTTATTTACGAGACACTTGGGTTTGCTAGTTCGTGATCGTAATATGTGCATGTTGCGGGTACACTCATGGATGGATATCAAAGAGCACAAGCTTGAGCATATGTGGGCAGCTGTTACAGTAAGAATTATAGCATTACCCCTAATATCTTCCAATTCCTTGCTTTCCATGTGTAGTAAATCATTACATCCCATATTGCTACCTAGATTTCTGTTGTGTTTGCTTCCATTTTCTTCTTCTAAGCAATTTGTTCTTTTTTTTTATTTGAACGACCCTTGGAGGGGTCAGGGGCTTAGCAACACCCCCAGGCCTTAGCATAGATAAACAAAAATAAGTACAAGCTATATCTAACCTAGACAAAACCTAGTTGAATAGGAAAAATCAAATGAAAAATTGAACTTTGCAAAGGTAAAGGTGGCTGTTTGATTCTTCTTAATTTATTTCTTCTGAAGTTCTGTATGCCCATTCTTTCAAGAAGAAAGTTATTTCTTGCTGCATTTGGTAGTTGGTTGTACGTATAATAGTGTTGGATGATATCATTTCTATGACTCTGCTTGGACAAAAAGTCAGCTGAGTTATTGCCTTCTCTGTAAATATGAACACACTGGAAGTATTCACACTGATTAGCAAGATTCTGCAGTTCTTGAATGAGTGGTTGGAGTTTTCAAGGAGTAGTTGTAGTCTGTTTATAGGAGGAGGGTTCCAGGAGACAGTGGTCACTCTAGTAATGTGCCTGCAACTTTCAACTTTGTCAACGACCTCTGTCCATTTAGAGGGCCATTGAATGTGTGAATAATTAGAATTAGAATTCAATATGTGAAGAATATCTTTTAGCTAGGATCAGGTATTTGACTCTAGAGATACTAGATTTCTTCCCTCCATACTTGGCTGAACACCTGTTTTTCCACAGATTCCAGCACACTACTATTGGAAGTGCTTGGGTGATGTTTCTGTGAATCTCATTTCGATGATTGTCACTCCCCCAATTCAGCAATAGATGCTTCAGGTGTGTTTGCTGGTAAATAATTCCCCAGAGGCCTGCACAAAATTTCCAAATATGGGCTGCAAAAAGACCATTAGTAAAAATATGATTCACATCATCCCATCCCTGCTTGATGCAGCAGAAACATTTGGCTGGTTCTATTCCGAAAGTGATCAGCTTGTCATTAGTTGGAAGTTTTTGTCTTAGAGCTCTCCATTCTAGGAAAGACATCTTAATAATGGAACAAGCTTATGCCAAATCTGTGAATAAATCATTTCCTCGTCCTTCTTAACTCTGCACATCTCCCAGGCAGAGGTGCATGAGAAGGTTCATGCTTTAGTAGGTTTCCATATTGCAATGTCCGTAACCCCTTCCTGGCATGAAACTTAGTGTTTAGAATATGAGGAATAAGCATGGGAGGTGTCTTTCTATGATCGGCAGTACCTCCCCATATAAAGTTTTAATGATATTTTTCTCTATTCCAGGAAAAGTTTGACAGTGATAAAATGAATGATCAAAGAGATAATGTTTTGAAACATATGAGAAAACTTTGGAACAATTGGAGAGGATCTCTGCACAAGAATATGAAATCCAAATCATTGCACCAGATTCTAAAAGATTTTCCAACAGGAGTAGACAAGAGTGATTGGGAATGGTTGGTCAAGGAACATTTTTTATCTGATAAGTTTAAGGTATGATTGCACAGCTTATGAATATCATTTTATTTCTTTTGGGATAGTTCTTTTGATTAAATATATATATGATTTCATTTGTGATCAAGAGGATGCAAATTTAAGTAGTTGCAAAATTTAATTTCAGAATAAAAATAGAACCATTAAACAAGCTTGTGATAATTTTAGCTTATGTTAATGCAGAACTCAAGTACAAGAAACACAATCAACATGTCTAAGTTGTGTATGCCTCATCGTACGGGTAGCAAGCCTATAAGAGAGATTATTTACGAACTGGTAAATAAATCATGAAACCCTACAAGGAAACCTCCTTTTTGTAGAAAAGATCTTATAGTACTTACTTTTTCTTTTTGTTGTTAAGGGAGGCAAAGATGGTAATCCACCAAACATGGCAACTATCTTCTTTGAGACTCGTAAAAAGGGAAATGAGCTTGTCGAACCAGAAACCAATGAAAAATATGTATGTTTATCGTTAAATTTAATTTATCATTTTCAATCTGGATTGATTCAGTGAAATATTTTATACAATTCTTGTATTTTTTAGGCTGAAATTCAAGAGCTTGTACAATCTGAACCATCTCTTACCAATATTGAGGTAGTGGAACGTTGCTTTGGACCTCAATGCAAAAGTCATGCCGTTGGATTTGGCGGTGGGATAACCACTAAGGAGTTGAAAGGTGGTAGTACTTCTAAGGCAGTGTTGTTGGAAGAGCTGAAAACAACTCGAAAAGAAAAGGAATCACTGCAAAAGCGTATTGATATTCTAGAGAGTAAATATGATCGCCTTGAAAGTATATTGGTTCGTCAGCGTCCATCACCTCCATCAGGTTAGCAAACTTTTCATTAGCTATGCCATGATGTGTACTTTTCAATGAATTTAGTGATGTCATTAACAAATGCTCATCTTTGATAAGGGCTTTGCTAATGAGTGGTCTATCTTTCTATGGTATAAGTTGATTTTAGAAGGAAGGTAGACTTTAGTTGTACTACTTTCAATGATGAAGTATACTACATGCTTATAGATCATATCTTTATCTCAATCAAGATGTATTCCTATGTTCAGAACTGAGTTCCTTTCCTACATGTTCACCTTAGTATTTGTGTTGCATGTTAAATCTTTATTGTGTTATAGTTTTTGAATAATGAACTCTAAATTTGTTGAACTTTTTGAATTTCATAAATGTGAAAGATGGTTATCTCATTTTATTTTATCTCCATAAGGTTCACAGTTACATGAATGAATTTTGTGTAGTCTATATAGTTCAATAGTAGAGCCTGCTGGTGGATTTCTCCAAATGCTAAGACATTGTTGGATCATCTTTTCAGCAATATGGAACATACATTGTACATTTGCTTCTAAAAATGAGAGAGATAATTGATGTTTATATGATATAATTTCTTTATAAAACTTGTAACAAGTCAAACATGTTGGGTCTCGTATAAAAATGATATTCTTCACTTGGAGGACTAAATGATAGTAATCTGCAAAAAGACTTGATTAGAATGCTTTTTTCCCCATGTATTTTGGTTGAGTTTTGTTATAAATGATTGATTTATGTTTTAAAAGTTACAAATTATAGAAAACTGGCATTTTGTGATGAATTGACCTCAATTTTATTTTTAAAAAAAACAGATGATGAAGAATGTGATGATGAAGATTAAACGTCTTAGCTTGTTGAAGAACTGTGGAGCCAGTTGAAAAGAAAGATATATTAAATTTTTATTGTTGGTGTAGATCTAGAGACATTTTAATATATGCAGTTATTTTATTTTCTCAATTTTAGGATTCGATAGACGCCGAACATGTGTGTTTTATAATATTTATGTCGAACATCTATGTTGTTTAGATCTTATATATGTTGAATATGTTTCTTAATTAGATATTTTGTTGAACACATATTTATATTTAAGTTTTATAATATGTTTTCGTTCATGGCAAAACAATTAAGAAATTTTATATTAAAATTTATTATGGCTTGTGCAAAGATATTAAGACCCGAAACTGTAAAAGTAATGTAATCAAGGAAAGAATCTGACCACTGAAACGACTAGAAATTTTGGTTTTACTTCAACATATTAACGACCAAATGACCATCAACGAAGGAATTTGTAGTCGTTGTTACTAAATGTGGCGACCGGATTTATGGTTGTGGCTAAGTAATATCTAACGACCGTCTACGCAATCCGGTCGTTAACCTTTAACGACGGAGCTTTTAACGACCGGTGACGACCAATTTTTTTTCGGTCGTTATAGACCTTTAACGACTGGATATGCACTTTTAATGACCAGATTTCCTTTCGTTAAAAGTAATTTTTCTTGTAGTGTCTAAAACTAAGCTAGAATATAAACGGCAGCATCCTCGAAAGCATGAGGGCCTACCAAGTCTAGATGAATGCTCGACGTCCGGATAACTTCAGTGTCAACCAGTAGCTCTAGCATCCACCTGTGCCTGCACCTAAAATTGTATAGTTATATAGGGTTAGTACACACTTGTACTAAGTATGGGTATATGCAAGCACACACCAAGGACATGCATGAGAAAAGATAGCTCTTTCCTAACAACATGATTATGGAAAGTCAAGTCAGTGGACTTGCCAAATTGAGATTAGCAAAGTTAGTGAACCTTCCAAATTTGGATTAGGAAAGTCAGTGAGCTTTCCAAATTTGGATTAGGAAAGTCAGTGAGCTTTCCAAATTTGGATTAGGAAAGTCATGCCATGAGAGTAACATGCATCATCATAATTATCATACTGCACACAGCACATAACATCTTACACATACCACATATCATATAACACATAGCTTCTTTCATATCATTCATTCATATGCCATGAGACCTTGGAATCATGGACTTGACATTAAGACTTCCCAAAATGAGGGCTCATCATATGGGACCTCAACTAGGGAGTCTTCATTAGCAAACACAGAGTCTGCTTCATTCAACCATACGTACTTCATTTCATTTCGTTCATAGGCCAGTGTGAACACCAGTTATACCTAGGGTGTAGTTTAAGACTTTCATCGAGTTTGCTGTGCAATGATCAAGAATAACCTAATGTCATTACCTGAGTCTAGCTCACCTCTTGATCATCCTATCCTAACACCTTTGGTATCATTCATTTCATTATGTGCTTCATTTGAGGCTGGCCTCATTCATTGATTGGGAACTTTAACTTTAACTGACATAGATCATGTGAGCATCATGAAATCCAGTGTCTCCCCCACACCGAAAAGAGGTAGAATTACCGGCCAAGGTGACCCAAAAACGTGCTAGCATACATGGGAATTTAACCCCGCCAGATCCCTATATTGGTAGTATAGGTTCGAAGACCAGCAGATATAAGGAGACCCATACCCGGCAAGCCGGACAGTCTCATCTCATGAGAGTTATGTGAACCTCCGCCCTTCCCTAAAGAAGGCATCACCGCTCATAGCTAGTCTATCGGTGCTGAGTATAAAGTTCCATTACATTCAACTCATATGTCATGTAAGCTGGCTTCTAGTATGAGGACATCATAGCTCAATAGACGATTTCTCATCTCATCATTAGTATTAAGTGTGTTAATATCAATACTTTCATTAGAGTGTTCATAGAGACTGGTCTCTTCATTAACTTTACACTCTCATAGGTGAGTACGTTTTGGTAATATATACTTAGGCTCATTTGAGATTGTTCTCATCTTTTACATTAGCCTCATATCATGTTGTCACCACATTCATTAACATTAGCACATTTGCTCTTCATAATTACTCACCCCATTTTACGTGAATGTTCATTTCATCATATGCCAATATACTTGGCCATTTGTGTGTTTCACACTTTTACTTAACCCTTCTAGGGTTTCGTCATTTCATTACATAATAATCATTTCATCGTATGCCAATGCACTAGGACATTTAGTGTGTTTTACACTCATACTTAACCCTTCTAGGGTTACACCCTTTCATTACATACATCGTAGGTTCACTTCTTTAAAACGTATGCTAGACTTATGAGTCTACACACACAAGCCATGAGGCTTCATTCATAATTCGTTAAATGATTCATACATTCCTAAGATTATGTAGTACAAGACTTATGTATCTTGTATATATGCCAAGATCTTGATTTCGATCTAAGTAGGTGGCATTGTTCTTGGATATTTAATTCACGTATGACTTATGTATCAATACGGAAGTTTGGGAAAGGAAACCCAAGTTCGAATCACTTGGATAGCATTTACATCTTTCATTGATTTTATTTTTAATTTCCATGACATTGGGACCCTAAATTGAACCCCAACATTAACATTGAATCATTAGTTTTCTACGTGGTTTTCCTCTTAAGTTGGCCGAAGGGTTGTGGGTTCGAACCCCCACAACCCCTTTGTATTTTTCATTGATATCTCATTGCCCAATTTCGCCTAAACCAAAGGGTTGTGGGATCAAACCCCCACAGCCTCTTTTATTTATTCTTAATTTTCGCTGGGAAATGGGGAGGTTGTGGGTTCGAACCCCCACAGCCTCCTTATTTTAATTTTAATTTCGCTAGGCTGTGAGGTTGTGGGTTCGAACCCCCACAGCCTCCTATCTTTATTTTTAATTAAAAATCCACTAAGTTAGGCGTTTGGCAGTGAGGTTGTGGGATCGAGCCCCCACAGCCTCACTTTGTTTTTCTTAATTAATTTCGCCTTCTCCTTTCCAGCCTTGAGGTCGTGGGTTCGATTACCAAGCCTCACATTTTCTTTTCTTTATTTTTCTCTTCTTTCACTCGCTGCCTGGAGGTCGTGGGTTCGATTCTCACGCCTCCCATTTATTTATTTTAAATCTTGTTCTCTTCTTACTAACCCAGCAGATCCAGTTTCGATTCCCCCAGCCCCCTTTTCTTTTTCCTTTCTCGCGAATTCCAGTAGCCAAAGGGTGAGGTCACAGGTTCGAATCCTGGTGGCCTCACCTCTTTAAAATGTATTAATTTCTAGATTTCCATCCTTCTTTTTGAACGAAATTAAGGTACACCAAGCTGGAAATTTATTCATAATTTTTAGCTTCCTTTCATCAATCCTTTTCATGTTAGTTTCTTAGGGTATTTCACCAAGCATTTAGTGCATTGTTAGGTGTAGTTTAGTAGTTACATTAGTCAAGCGTTTTCACTCAAAATTAGTAACTTCACACCCCATATGAACATCATATTGTGTACAACTTTAGTACATAAAATACAAGAATTAACATGCCTTTTCACATCTCCAAAACAGTGACTACTTCACTGCCACACGTTGCACACACACATCATTCTTTCACATGATTTCGTTCAACATAATCAATATTCACAAAATTTCGAACATGCATACTTAAACATAAACATCACGAAAACACATTTCGTCCCTACTTTGTACCAGCAAACATACCCAACCTAGAATTCAATGGGAGCTAGTGACAGGGACATGCAGCGGGGAACAATCCTAGTTTTCGAAATGAATATCTTGAATCTTAAGGGGTCTCTTGGGAAAGGGACCAAGAGGAAAGAAACCCATACCTTAATTGATGTTCAAACGATGAATTTACTGCCCAAAACCCTCTCCAAAATCAGTCCAAGCTTCCTCAACGTCCACACCACTCGACGGACAACTTCTCTTTGCCTTAACGTTTCTGGTTACTTTGTTTTTTCTTAAAATTTCATGTGAGTTCTTCAAGTGTGAAGAACTCTTAATATTATTTATGTTCTTTGTTGTTTTGGCAGAAACCAACGTGAGAGAGATGATGAAACATGAGAGGGAGATCCTGAGAGAGTAGTCGAATAATAGGAGTTTTAGTTTGGTAATTAGTCAAACTAGGACTCCTTATTAATTTAAATAAAAAACCTGATTTAATTAGCTTAGTGAAAGGATCATTATGCCCTAAAAAATCAGATTATAAACATTAATTGAATCACCAACTTGTTGCTTCCAATGGGGCTCGAACTCGGGTAGTGTGGCCCTTGCGAAATGGACCATTTCGGGTCAACCTGAGCCTAATTGGTTCTTTAATTAAATTAACTAATTAATTAATTAATTCCTTAGGGTAATTACGATATTACCCTTGGCCTAGAAAAGACTATTTTACCCCTGGACCCTCAAAACTTAAGATTTCTTCTTTTTAAGTCCGGTAAAGACTCGTTCGATTAAATCTTCATTTTCGAGAGCCTTACTTGGTTGGTTCCAAACTTTACAAGCTCAACTAACCCCAAGTTAGTTGGCTTGGTCGTAGTAAGGGTTCTGAGGTCTGGTTCTACGCGTATCAATCCGTGTGAACCTTGGTCTAATCGCAAGCATTCTTGACACCTTAAGCATTTATCTTATTCATTTTTAGGGTTGTTACATTATCCCCCCCTTAGGAACATTCGTCCCCGAATGACACTACTCTTTACTAACAATAAGTAAGTCATCTATAGAACGTACGCATACATAGGCAATTCAATACTCCCATTGGTGAATATCTGATTCACATATTAACATGATGGTGCACATCCTTGAAACCTACTAGTAGCTTCACATTAATAGACTAAGGAATTCTTTCCTAAACTAGTCTCAGCAAAGCATACAACATAAGTCAACATATAAGTCATACAAATCAGCAATCAACATTATGACTCAAACATATTAACCTCATACTAGTGCATAAACACCATACATAGTCAAATATATGAAAGACTAATTAAGGCTACGCACCCGAGGCTTCATCAGAAGTGCCTTCCCCTGCACCCCTAGACTTGAGTGCGAAGAATCGTTGCCTCCTTGGAGCCTCTTCACTTGGACCATTAGGCTGAACTCTCTCCTTCCCTTGTTCTTGACTTCTCCTATTCGGACAATCCTTCACCATGTGACCCGGTTTTCCACAACTGTAACAAGCGTTAGATCCCATCATACACTCTCCTCCATGCAGTTTGCCACACTTCCTGCAAGGTGGCCTCTCCTGAGGTGTATCTACTCCATTGTTTCTCTTAACTCTGGACTCGGAATCCTATCATAGCGACCCTTGGATGAACTTGACTCCCCTTGGTGGGAGAGTCCCTTCTTAAACCTGGGCTTATCCCTGATTCCAGCACTACTCTTCCTTGAAAAGTTCTCCTCATCTTGTCTTGACCTGTTCCCTGCCCTAGTGTGCTTCCTCTTCCTGCTTTCCTCCACTTGCTGGACATGGACCATAAGCCTGGAAAGGTCCATGCTGTCATGCAGCATAGCTTCCCTACACTCCTCCTCGAGATCCTCAGAAATCCCTGTTAAGAATCTACTCATCTCGTCTCTGCTGTTAGACACAAGAGAAGTGGCATACCTGGATAATTTCACAAACTTCAGGGAATACTCCCTGACTGTCATAGATCCTTGCTTGAAGATGATAAACTCCTCAACCTTGGATTCCCTCATCTCTCGGGGAAAGAATCTCTCCAGAAATGATGTCTTAAACAGTTCCCAAGTGACTGGCACTCCACCCAAAACTCGGCTATCTTGCCACATCTTGCACCAAGTCTGTGCAACATCCTTGAGCTGATAGGAAGCCAGCTCAGCCTTCTCAGTATCTGTGGCCCCCACAGCCACCAAAATTTTATGCACCTCGTCCACAAACTCCTGGGGATCCTTTAAAGTCTTAGACCCTGTGAAAATAGGAGGGTTCATCCTCGTAAAGTCTCGCAGCCTGTCAGTTATGCTGCGAACCGGTGGTTTCTCCCTCTGAACATCCTATCGGTTGACCTGGGCAGTCATAGCCTGGGCCTGCATAGTAATGGCCTGTGCCATCTGGGCCAGAGATGCCCTCACTTCAGCATCAGTCAAGCCAGCTGGGTTAACTGGCATAGCCACTCCATCAACTAGAGCCTGGGGTGGAACCTGATTGTCCCCAGAAGCTGCACTTCCTCTCCTCTGACCAATGGTCCTCCTAGTATTCATTTTCTGAAAACAACAAAGATTGATGTTAGACATTCTCATAACACCAAGAAATTAGACATTAGGAAAAGCACGATAAGATCAGAAGAAGGGAAATTTTCCTACGCATCATGCAGTCTCTAATCCAGGATAGTGGTGCACTTCACTACCATGCCTTAGAAACTACTCAATGTGGTTGATGTGAACTCATTATTATCAGAATTTAACCTAGTGCTCTGATACCAACTTTATCATGACTGAAATCTAGACCCCAGACGAGACCGGCGTCGTTGACCTCTCAGAGGTCGCAGACAAGCCTACATACGTCATTCTTACTTCATCTAGGTTAATTTTAGCGGAAAATTTGAAACTTTTTGTTTCTTAACTTACTTATTAAACATTCTCATCATTACATAATTGTTAACCATCAACCATCTAATATTAAGAATCATCAAATGAAAGAAATAGTATAATATAGAAATAAAGATGTACTTGCCAAAATGGCACCAATACAATGTCTGAATAAAACAGGAAAGAAACGCTAGTGGAACATGCTCCACTAGCTCAACTCTAAAACTAAGCTAGAATATAAACCGCAGCATCCTCGAAAGCATGAGGGCCTACCAAGTCCGGATGAATGCTCGACGTCCGGATAACTTCAGCGTCAACCTGTAGCTCTAGCGTCCACCTGTGCCTGCACCTAAAATTGTAGAGTTGTATAGGGTTAGTACACACTTGTACTAAGTATGGGTATATGCAAGCACACACCAAGGACATGCATGAGAAAAGATAGCTCTTTCCTAACAACATGATTATGGAAAGTCAAGTCAGTGGACTTGCCAAATTGAGATTAGGAAAGTTAGTGAACCTTCCAAATTTGGATTAGGAAAGTCAGTGAGCTTTCCAAATTTGGATTAGGAAAATCAGTGAGCTTTCCAAATTTAGATTAGGAAAGTCATGCCATGAGAGTAACATGCATCATCATAATTATCATACTGCACACAGCACATAACATCTTACACATAGCACATATCATATAGCACATAGCTTCTTTCATATCATTCATTCATATGCCATGAGACCTTGGAATCATGGACTTGACATTAAGACTTCCCAAAATGAGGGCTCAACATATGGGACCTCAACTAGGGAGTCTTTATTAGCAAACACAAAGTCTGCTTCATTCATCCATACCTACTTCATTTCATTTCGTTCATAGGCCAGTGTGAACACCAGCTATACCTAGGGTGTAGTTTAAGACTTTCATCGGGTTTGCTGTGCAATGATCAAGAATAACCTAATGTCATTACCTGAGTCTAGCTAACCTCTTGATCATCCTATCCTAACACCTTTGGTATCATTCATTTCATTATGTGCTTCATTTGAGGCTGGCCTTATTCATTCGTTGGGAACTTTAACTTTAACCGACATAGATCATGTGAGCATCATGAAATCCAGTGTCTCCCCCACACCGAAAAGAGGTAGAATCACCGGCCAAGGTGACCCAAAAACATGCTAGCGTACATGAGAATTTAACTCCGCCAGATCCCTATATTGGCAGTATAGGTTCGAAGACCAGGAGATATAAGGAGACCCATACCCGGCAAGCCGGACAGTCTCATCTCATGAGAGTTACGTGAACCTCCGCCCTTCCCTAAAGAAGGCATCACCTCTCATAACTAGTCTATCGGTGCTCAGTATAAAGTTTCATTACATTCAACTCATACGTCATGTAAGCTGGCTTCTAGTATGAGGGCATCATAGCTCAATAGATGATTTATCATCTCATCATTAGTATTAAGTGTGTTAATCTCAATACTTTTATTAGAGTGTTCATAGAGACTGGTCTCTTCATTAACTTTACACTGTCATAGGTGAGTACGTTTTGGTAACATTACTTAGGCTCATTTGAGATTGTTCTCATCTTTTACATTAGCCTCATATCATGTTGTCACCACATTCATTAACATTAGCACATTTGCTCTTCATAATTACTCACCCCATTTTACGTGAATGTTCATTTCATCATATGCCAATATACTTGGCCATTTGTGTGTTACACACTTTTACTTAACCCTTCTAGGGTTTCGTCATTTCATTACATAATAATCATTTCATCGTATGCCAATGCACTAGGACATTTAGTGTGTTTTACACTCATACTTAACCCTTTTAGGGTTACATCCTTTCATTACATACATCTTAGGTTCACTTCTTTAAAACGTATGCTAGACTTATGAGTCTATACACACAAGCCATGAGGCTTCATTAATAATTCGTTAAGTGATTCATACATTCTTAAGATTATGTAGTACAAGACTTATGTATCTTGTATATATGCCAAGATCTTGATTTCGATCTAAGTAGGTGGCATTGTTCTTGGATATTTAATTCACGTATGACTTATGTATCAATACGGAAGTTTGGGCAAGGAAACCCAAGTTCGAATCACTTGGATAGCATTTACATTTTCATTGATTTTATTTTTAATTTCCATGACATTGGGACCCTAAATTGAACCCCAACATTAACATTGAATCATTAGTTTTCTACTTGGTTTTCCTCTTAAGTTGGCCGAAGGGTTGTGGGTTCGAACCCCCACAACCCCTTTTTATTTTTCATTGATATCTCATTGCCCAATTTCTCCTAAACAAAGAGGTTGTAGGATCAAACCCCCACAGCCTCTTTTATTTATTCTTAATTTTTGCTGGGAAATGGGGAGGTTGTGGGTTCGAACCCCCACAGCCTCCTTATTTTAATTTTAATTTCGCTAGGCTGTGAGGTTGTGTGTTCGAACCCCCACAGCCTCCTATCTTTATTTTTAATTAAAAATCCAATAAATTAGGCGTTTGGCAGTGAGGTTGTGGGATCGAGCCCCCACATCTCACTTTGTTTTTCTTAATTAATTTCGCCTTCTCCTTTCCAGCCTTGAGGTCGTGGGTTCGATTCCCACGCCTCACATTTTCTTTTCTTTATTTTTCTCTTCTTTCACTCGCTGCCTGGAGGTCGTGGGTTCGATTCCCACGCCTCCTATTTATTTATTTTAGTTCTTATTCTCTTCTTACTAACCCAGCAGACCCAGTTTCAATTCCCCCAGCCCCCTTTTCTCTTTCCTTTCTCGCGAATTCCAGTAGCCAAAGGGTGAGGTCACAGGTTCGAATCCTGGTGGACTCACCTCTTTAAAATGTATTAATTTCCAGATTTAAAACCTTCTTTTTGAACGAAATTAAGGTACAGCAAGCTGGAAATTTATTCATAATTGTTCGCTTCCTTTCACCAATCCTTTTCATGTTAGTTTCTTAGGGTATTTCACCAAGCATTTAGTGCATTGTTAGGTGTAGTTTAGTAGTTACATTAGTCAAGCATTTTCATTCAAAATTAGTAACTTCACACCCCATATGTACATCACATTGTGTACAACTTTAGTACATAAAATACAAGAATTAACATGCCTTTTCACATCTCCAAAACAGTGACTACTTCACTGCCACACGTTGCACACACACATCATTTTTTCACATGATTTCGTTAAACATAATCAATATTCACAAAATTTCAAACATGCATACTTAAACATAAACATCACGAAAACACATTTCGTCCCTACTTTGTACCAGCAAACATACCCAACCTAAAATTCAATGGGAGCTAGTGACAGGGACATGCAACGGGGAACAATCCTAGTTTTTGAAATGAATATCTTTAATCTTAAGGGGTCTCTTGGGAAAGGGACCAAGAGGAAAGAAACCCATACCTTAATTGATGTTCAAACGATGAATTTGCTGCCCAAAACCCTCTCCAAAATCAGTCCAAGCTTCCTCAACGTTCACACCACTCGACGGACAACTTCTCTTTGCCTTAACGTTTTTGGTTACTTTGTTTTTTCTTAAAATTTCATGTGAGTTTTTCAAGTGTGAAGAACTCTTAATATTATTTTTGTTCTTTGTTGTTTTGGCAGAAACCAACGTGAGAGAGATGATGAAACGTGAGAGAGAGATCGTGAGAGAGTAGTCGAATAATAGGAGTTTTAGTTTGGAAATTAGTCAAACTAGGACTCCTTATTAATTTAAATAAAAACTTGATTTAATTATCTTAGTGAAAGGACCATTATGCCCTAAAAAATTAGATTATAAACATTAATTAAATCACCAACTTGTTGCTTCCAATGGGGCTCGAACTCGGGTAGAGTGGCCCTTGTGAAATGGACCATTTCGGGTCAACCTGAGCCTAATTGGTTCTTTAATTAAATTAACTAATTAATTAATTAATTCCTTAGGGTAATTACGATATTATCCTTGGCCTGGAAAAGACCATTTTATCCCAGTACCCTCAAAACTTAAGATTTCTTCTTTTTAAGTATGGTAAAGACTCCTTCGATTAAATCTTCATTTTCGAGAGCCTTACATGGTTGGTTCCAACCTTTCCAAGCTCAACTAACTCCCCAAGTGAGTTGGCTTGGTCGTAGTAAGGGTTCTGAGGTTTGGTTCTGCGCGTATCAATCCGTATGAACCTTGGTCTAATCGCAAGCATTCTTGACACCTTAAGCATTTATCTTATTCGTTTTTAGGGTTGTTACAAAAATCTTCCCAAAAATGCAGCAAGTCTTCATGAGTTCCAAACCGAAATCAAAAGATTTCTCTCAGGAATTCTTCGCCAGGTATATGGGAATTCACTAGTTGGTTTCTTTCACCCATTCAATCCCTAGATTTCAGTCAGAATCTTGATTCCCTTAATATCTTCTAGACCTGGGGTTTCATGAATGTTATAAATTGTTGGGTTTTAGCTGTTAGAATTATCCAAATAATATTATCATTTTGTAGTATTGTTTTTGCCCAGATTCATGCATAAACTTATAATCATAGCTATGTATTTCTTTTAGTTAATTAATTACACATGCAAAGGCAATAATTCAGTTATATATATTAACATGCTTCAGTTTTCGAATTCCTTATTATTAGTATATTAATGTTGTATTCTCAGTTTACAAGTTAGTATTGAATTATCCAGTATCACACAACTTCATTCATAATCTGTTAATTACTTAATTAATCGGGAGAAAATTAATACTAAGTGGACTAGGCTCAATCATCCCCAAGTCCCAGAACTACCTGCCCCGTAGGTTCTAAGTCCCCGCCGTGGGAATCATTTTAGTGATCACGCCAGCATCCTCCATACCTCTAGCAGAGTATATTGGTTCGTCTCGATAGGGCGTATATATTAGACTCCAGATTAGGCTCATGTGTTTTTATGTTAGTTATTAGTAGCTCACACAGTTCAGTTAGATCCTCTAGCATTGACCATGTTGTCAGTACATTTCAATTTTCAGCTTCTGTCTGTTATAACTTTGTCATTGCATTTAGCTTCGCCTTCAGTATATTTCAGTTTTTATTTTATTATTGCTCATAATTCTTTGTACAATTTTTAGTTTATTCAGCTATACTCTATATAATGCATGCTTAGTACACTCCCATTACTGACACATCCTCTGCGTTACATCCTTTCATGATGTAGGTTCGGGTACTCAACATCAATATGACACATAGATCGGTTCCCAATCTCCAGTTTAGCAGCTTCTGTGGTGAGTCATCATACTTCGAGGAAATAGGCTTACTTTACACTTTAGACTTTTTATTCACTTTTCAGGTTTGCTAGAGTTAAATTTGGCAAGTCCGAGCAACTTTAGTCAATCAGAGGCTGTTAGGAAAAAAAAACTAGATTTAGTTTTAGTTTTGAGTTTAATCCTACAGTTTTTATTGAACTTATATTCTTTTATATATTCAGATCAGCATTGGGTATTCCCTACTTTTAGTTACCACTGTTTAGGCTTCTACATAGTATATTTATTCAGTAATATTTTAGTATGCTTATGATATGCTAACTCAAGGTTAACTTGGTGCCACTCGTGATCTTATGTCCTGTGTTTACGTCAGGGGGACCCTCGGGGTATGACAGGTAAAGATTGTCATGTATATTTATTGATTTTTTTTAATCCTCATTCATACTTTCAATATTGTCATTTTTTTATTGATTGTACTGATTTTCTTCCTTGATCCTTATTCATTATAGTAAAGATTTTCATTTAGTTTAATTTATATTGTTTAGAGTTCTTCCTAATCCCTTTGTTCCAATATCTTTGTAAAGACCCTATTTGAACAATATTTATCATTTGTTGTTGTTTTTCTTTTAATGAGAATAGTGTATTATATGTCCATATATCTAGTTCATTGATTGTTCAGCTGAATCTACCGAATCACTTAGGAGATTTCCCTAATAAAGTTTTATACTATTTAACACTATCTTGTTTTATGGAAAAATATTTTGGTCTTCCTTAATGGACTCGAAAAAGAGAATAGAAAGACTTAAGGGCATAAGAAACGACAATAGATTAGAGGAACACATTGGTCTATCATCGAGCTTATAATTACCGAATGATATAATTATGAAGATCACCTCCCGCTGGACTTTGATGTTCGTTGTTCACTGTAAACCTCTATCCAAGAATTTTAAAGGTAGGATATCTCATCCTGAATTTTCCAAAACATTGTTGCTATGCCAAAAAGTTACTTATGCACAACTCATCTATTTAGTACACGATGGGAGATACATAACACAATTCCCAAAAATCTCCTTTAACCCTGGAACTCAATCTGTGACGATGTTCTGTTTTGTCATAGAGATTTTGGGCTCATGTAATGGTCTAATTCTCTTTGAATATGAGAGAATTAGGTGTTACTGTGTTTCCAATCCCTTTGCTGGAGAGCATCAATCGATTAATTATCCAAATACTCCAAGATATGAGTTAGAAAAATAGGCCTAGTCGTTGATTACCCTAATGCGGATCAATACAAATTGATAAACATAAGTAACCTTATTGAAAATTCAAACTTGTTCTACAAATTTCACTTACTTTCAATAGAGGGATCTGGCTTGTGGCGTGAAATCTAACTGAGAACCAATAGTCTCATATCCTTACCTTACGCTAGTCCACCTGTTAATTGGAATGATTCCCTCTATTTTCTCAGAAGTGACGTTAGTTTTCAACCTCTTGATAAAAATATAGAAGAGGGTATACTCATTGACCCTCTCGAGTTTATTAATCATTATATTCTTAGCAAAAAAAATATTTTGACTGGTAGGGATATGAGTAGTAGTGATTTATGGATAAGGAGGGCGCAAGGTTTACTCACCCTTGTATGATTTTTCAGAAAGTACATAGTCTTTGGCACTTATGTTAGAGCAAGCACCTCTTGGAGGGTTTCCTTTACTTTTGACAACTTTGTTTTAGATCTGAATGGACATATTATAGGCTTTCCTACTTGGATCAACTACAAGCAAGTGTCTTTTCTGGTACGACTTCCTTCAAAATAGTATCTTGATCCATACTTCATGATCTTGACTATACTTTTGATTCATTACTGAATTCACGAACGAGTTTCGCTAAACCAAAATCACCCAAATGATTTGTGAGATATTTATAAAAAAGAATGTTCTGGTGTTTTATATCACAGTGAATCATGGGTGTTCGACACTCATGGTCAAAATATTGAAGTGCATACGCCACATCTATTATTATATTCATTCCATGAAGTATGATTAGGCTACTCTTCTCATGTATCTCCGTTTGTGGCATAAACTGAAAGACTAAAGCCTTAAACATCAACAAGTTGGTACCTTCGATAATAACTCTTCTAATGTCTTCCAACTTTTCAGTGATACAAGCCTATTGAAGAGTCATAATTGGAGGGTGTCATATTCACACAAGCTAATGTTGGGTTGAAGCAATACGTGGGGTAATAAACAGTGTCCAGAACTGCAACATTTTTGTACACATTAATGCTAGTATCATAATCATATAGATCATTATAATGTGTTGGGGTACATCATACAAAAAAAGAAACTTGCTTGCTGTCAATCCAGACTTAAAAAGCCTCTAATATGGCCATCTGGACCTAAAATATAGTTGTTCAAAGTTTGGAAAACCCTCCAAAGTTTCTTGCTCATAAGTGCCAATGACTATGTACTTTCTTTAAATACATACAAGGGTAATTAAAACATGCGCCCTACCTAGCAATATATTGCTACCACTCATATCTATACCATTCAAAAAATTTCCATAGTTGTGATCATCACAATAAAATCGAGAGGGTCAATGAGTATACCCTCTTCTTTCTTTGTATCAAGAGCTAGAACACTACTGTCACTGATGAGAAAATACATATAATAATGTCAATATAAAGGTTGACTACCATAAGGTAAGGATATGAAAACATTGGTTCTAAGTTGTATTACACGCTACAAGCCATATCGCTCCAACAAAAGTAAGTGGAAATTCAAGACTAAGTTGGAATTTTCAACCAGGTTACATATGGTTACCAATTTGTATTGATCTGTCTTAGGTTAATAAACCACTAGGCCTGTTTTTCTAACTAATTTCTAGGAGCATTCAAATATGAAATTAATTGAGGCTCTCTAGTTAAGGGATTGAAAACATAGTAACACCTAATTCTCTCAAATTCAAAGAGAATTAGACCATTACATAAGCCCAGAATATCTAGGCCAAAACATAACGTCGTCACAGATTGAGTGATAGGGTTAAAGGAGATTTTTAGGAGTTATCTCCCATCACCTACTAAATAGATGAGTTGCGTAGTGGTATATATTTGGTGTTGGAACAATGTTTTGGAAAATTCACAATGAGATATCCTACCTTTAAAATTCTTGGATAGAAGTTTACATTGAACAACAAACTTCAAGGGCATGAAGGAGATGATCTTCATGACTATATAATGCGGCATTCTTACACTCGTTGATAGACCACCGTGTTCGTCTTTTTTTTTTTTGCCATTTCTCATGCTCTTATTTCTTTCTATTCTATTTTTATAGTCTATTAAGAAAGACAAAAATGTTTTGCCCTAAAAAATTGGTTTTAAATAGTATAAAATTTATTAGGAAAATCTCCGAAGTGACTCGGTAGATTCTGCTGAACAATCAATGAACTAGAAATGTGGCCCTATAATAAATCATTCTCATTAAACAATCAAAACAACAAATAATATAAATGGTTCATATTAATTATATCACGTGATATATGTGTGTTTAATCAATTCGTGAATTTTGTTTACTTAGGGATATGACAAATCAAGTCCATAAAATAAGACTATTAGTTAATTCCTCAACCAATGTGGAACTCTAACACCCGCCTACACGACCAATCTGAAGTCTAAGCCCCATTGGAGTGTGTATTGAGTGGCCAAATGGACATGACTCATATACCATGTAATGATATGACACTTCAAACACAAAAAGTTATCTACTTAGGGGAGGATTATTACTTAAGCTCATACAAGGTTCATCATTATTTTGTATCCCTCTCTGCGCTCATGTTGGATTGATCGTGAAATGGGCATTAGAGTGAGTCAGAGCCCCACATAGGTAGTAAAACGAAATGGTTAGCTTATACGGATTTGAGAAATCCTTCTCTCATAATCTAGATTTAGAGGTTATGTTAGACCAAAGTAACATATCTTTACATGGTATCATAGTTAATTTCATCCCCATTTGGTCTCCCCTTTAAGGGTGAATATATGGTATGTTAGATGGACAAAGAGCCCCACATTAGTTGGGCATTGGAGCAATGGTTTGCTTATATGATTTGTCCAATCCTTCATTCATGAGCTAGATTTTGAGTTAAGTTTGGTCTATGTGCTATATCATTACATTTACTATGTATAAAAATATTGTTTAATATTTGGTCCTATTTGATATATTTGTACCATACTTTGGATGCAATAACGTTAACCCAATTACCGCTAAATGTTCAGTTGGTGCTTGCAGCGAGAGACTCGGGAGAGGAGACGACATTGAAGCAAGGCTTAACTTAAAACAATATAAAGTAGTTTGAACAATAATAACTGATCACTATTGTTCCCAAAAGGAAAATCTAGTACCACTAAATATCTCTTGAAATACTGCAACATAGTTCCTTTACAGACCTGCTAAGGTCCCGGGCATCTTTTATTTTTCATCAATCATAAAAACATGATTTTATCTTAGCTCAACACAAGTATTTTTGGTTCTATATGGAGAAAAAAGGTTATACACATATCATTCAAAGGTAATCCATCAAGTTAGCTATGTAGGATACACAAATATGAAAATATTAGGCCGGATAGAAAAAAGGAAAATGCTTCTTAAAAATCAACAAGGAGAAGTATAAGCAGAATATTAAGAGTAATAAGTCTCCGACAATTAGTGTACCATATTATATTATAGATTAGAAACTTTGATATACTCTTAAACTTGCCTGCAAATTTCATTTTGACATACTAACTATGGATTGTTCAAATTGAGCATATGAAAACATTTGAAAAAAATAAAAACACAACATGTGACGATGTTTAATTGATAAAGACATTATTGAGAAAATGGTTAACCTTTGTTTTCTTGTGCTTGAGTTGACTTAAACAAAATTACACATAGATGTCAAGGAAATTATATCTACTATTTACACACTTTCATGTTAATTTCTAAGTGGAAGTCTCCTATTTTTATTTGAATAAATAAAAGGATCGATCAAATATCGTCGAGAGAATTTATATACAAAATTTGAGAAGAATTAGAACTGATTCCGACTTGTTGGGTCGATTGAGATGTTTTAAGCAAATTTTTGAAAGGAATCTCTAATCCTGACTTTAAGTCTCATTTAGGACAAAATAGAATTGAAACCAAATGGTACATTCAATGATAAATCTTCTGATGTCATCAAAGTTTTTGCAATAATATAAGTCAAAGTTGGAGTCATTACATTATACGAGGATGTCTTATTGACACAATTTAATGTTTGATGAAGACAATACATGTGATAATTAACTTTCTCCAACACTGCGGCATTTTTGGACCCACAAATATTATTATCATACTCTTATAGGGTGTTGAGTAACATTCTACCAGAAAAAACACTTTTTAGATATTGATCCAGACCGGAAAGCCAATAATAATACCTCCAGACCTAAAACAAAGTTGTCTAAAAAGTGGGAGACCCTGTAACAACTGCTTGCACTATTATAAATAGCAAGGACTGTGTACTTTCTGAAATTGTATATCCTCAGAGAAAGTAGACATTGTACCCTCCATAGCCATATATCTTCACCTGACAAAATTTTACCGTAGCTTATATCATAGTGATTAAGAAACTCAACATGGTCGAGTAGTATGTGAAATTTGTAGAATAAGTTGGAATTTTCAACCAGCTTACTTATGGTTACAAGTTTGTAGTAATCTTCATCCAACTAATTAATCTGCATAGGGTGATGTTGCAACAAGATATCTTCCTGCTATTCCATAATATATTCTTCTTGCTATCATGTTGTTTGTTATGTTTAAATTTGGTTTCAATAATGACTCCTATATAATACCCTATCCCCTCTCCTCTCGTATACATTTCTACCAGTTAGTAATGTATTATTTGCAATATTAAGACTCCTATAAAAACTGAATTTTTGTTATTGGAAAGTCTGAGATTTTTGTGATTGGGAAACTTATTGGATGTAATTAGTCCAAAAGTATAAGATTTCTACACTTTATATTAGTTATTTAGTTAGAAACTCAAAATAATTTGAACGGGAAAAATGAGGAAATATCACAAATAACAAACATAATAGACATAATAAGGCTCTAAGTTATAGTTTAGATAATTGATCTTCATAGCTATAGTTATTTTTATAGAGAGGTTGTGGTTTATATATTTCTTTCCGTTTGTTCTTTGAAATATATATGAATTGTGAAAGCATACTATTATCGTACAACTTACATGAACAATAGACAACCAATACATTTATGCTAAAACATATTCAATTATGCTAGAGCACATAAACTTGCTAAAATTTAATTCAATAATTACCTCTTGAAGCGTGATCAGATATCTTCAAACGAATCCCAACTTAGAAAGACCTTCAAGTGAATCCACAAGATATAGACATCGATTTGCAGTCTTCTATAATGATCCCAAGTTCACATCTAAAATCTCTCCTTACTTGGGTAGGCAAGTATGATAGAAAACTAATTCATATATTTTTTTATGTTAGGAGATTCCTTATTTATAGAGATTCCTTTCCGATCCAAAAAGAAGTTGAAAACCCACTTTTTTTTTTAATAAAAAAACAGAAAAACCCACATTTTCTTCCTTTTCTCATAGAAATTGAATTCCGAGTTTGTAACGACCCTTTTGGTCATTTGAGTACTAGAGCTTTTAATTTCATAAAATATTTTTTGATAGATTTTAAATGGGTATTTTGAACTATTCTTAACTACAATTATTAAACTAGTGGGGCAATTTTAATAATAAATTCAATTGGTGGTTAAAGAAAATAATATTAAGACTAATACTGGCTCACTTTCACACTTTTATAGTTAGTCTAATATAATTAGGGTTCCTATGTGAGTCATTAACTCAGAAAACAGAAAAAATGGGCAGTTGCACGATTAGCAGAGAATGTGACGGACGACTTCAGGTGTAGAAATTCTTATCATATTGTAATTCTTGTATGTCTATGTAGATATTGATTTGGACAAGGCAAATTGTTAATATTGGCGTGTGTAGTTTGAGTGGATTCAATACCACTGAAGTGCCTTGGAAACTGGGAAAGTATTTAGGTTAATGGTTTAAAATAGTGAATGGAAATTATTAGGATATTAGATGAAAGAATATATGGACATAAATGTTGGTGTTGCTTAGTAACATAATAATGTCATTAATGCTTAGTGATGAATTATATTATTAAATTAGTGTGTTTGGCTGAAAAGAGGTTGGATGGAAAAGTTTTTCTTGGCAACGTAGATGTTTATATTATAACTAAGGCAAAATATTATTAACCTATTATATGTGATATTGTATGGCTATCGTTAGGGCCATTGGTGGAGCTGGAGTGTCATTCATGTAGATATTATATAATTACTATTATATTGAATTGTTTTGTGAAAGATTAAAAAAAAGAATGGAGGGGTGAGTTAAATTGCAAATGGTATATGTTGGTAACGTTCTTGGACTTTGGAAAGATAAGAGTTGGTGGCTAATTGGTTAGATAATGAATTAACGTTCAATTAATGATTAAGGTGTTGGCTGCCACTGGTCCGTAACTAGCGGCATTTATTTTAAATAATATTATAAATTTGTATATCGTATTAGAAATGGAGTTATGATATATTGAGTTAGGTAATTAAACATTACATGTATTATATTACATGAATTCTATTACATTTATGATATTAACGAAATTGAGACATAAGCTTAGGCTTGAATTCAAGAAATGTAGGATTTGACCTATTAATTGAGATCAAGGTTGAAACTTGATATACAATTGAGTGTGTCTACTTTCAAATTATGTGCATATACTTGATAGATTGGAAATGTTCGGAGGCATTGAGGTAAGGAAAAGTATTGGAGAAGTAACTTGCTTGATTTTGATTCTTCGGTGGAGGTAGGTTATGGTTTATACTATTCTATAGTAAACTCTTAATAGTGACTGATATGAATTGAATGATACTGTGAAATTCTCTATGTACTTGATTTTGTGTGATTGTGTGGCTTGGTTGTGTGGTTGTGAATGGTCTGAAATCCTGAGACCGTAGAATTTATAATCTTGAATCCTCTTTATCGAAGTTATGCCTTGAATAAAGAAGGCTTGATGAAATACTATCAATGAATTGAAAGTGGTGATAATAAAAGATAAATTAACGGTATAATTGGATCGGAGTGTCACGTTCTGACACGGTATTCTTGGACCAGAGTGTCACGTTCCGACACGGTATAATTGGATCGGAGTGTCACATTTCGGCACGATATAATTTGATCGGAGTGTCACATTCCGACACTGTATAATTGGATCGGAGTGTCACGTTCCGACACGATAGTATTAAAGGAAAAATATATTGAATTAATGGAATGTACTCAATCTCAAAGAGCTCAATTCCCCAAATGGTTTGGTTGGAGGCATGAGTCCTCATGGATGATCTTGATATTGTTGACTTATTACATTCTTACTTTAGTGTTGTTGACACTGGTTCATGTTGGTTGTTGCGTATCACCTGCTAAGTGTTATAGTTGAGTTCATACTATTATTCATTATATATTAGATTCTATTTTGGGTTGGCCGATGATACTTACTCAGTACATGTTACCCGTAATGAGCCCTACTTGTGTTTTTTTTTATTTTCCTTTTATGGATTGCATCGAGTGTACTCGCGACTTTGACTTGCCCTCAGCTCTAGTCAATCTCCAGCATATCAGGTTCCATGGTGAGCTATTCATTCAAGCTAGTATTGGATTCTCTCGGTCATGACATGATGTCCTATATTTTCGGGCACATACCATTTTATTCTTTTATTTTGGTGTATTTGATATTCTTAGATGTCCTTTTTGTGATGACTTTTAGATTTGGGAAAGGATATTTAACTAGATTTTGATCTTCCGCATTATTCTTGTATAGTATAATTTAAGGTTGAATTCATTGGTTTGCCCACCTAAGTTGGTAAGTGTGGGTGCCACTCACGACTCGATTTGGGTCATGACAGAGTTCTATTTATATATGGAATTTATAGGGACCATAGATTTGTTTTTTTTAAAATAAATTAATTGGGCATAAACGATCGTTATTGACTTGAAATAATTACCAGGCCTCATAAAGGCCCAACCCAACCAATCCTAAAAAAAAAAAAAAAAAGACAATAAAATGAAAAGATGAAAAAAAAAAGAATGTATTCTAAAGACCCAACTCCAACTTCTAGCTCTAGTTCTTCTGTCATGGTGGTTATCGAAGTCTAATCTGCTGGTGAGTGTCCTCGATTCGTCAAAGGCTGCAACAAGCTCTGGTTGGGATGATTCAACAAGAGGCACACTAATTTCTCACGAATGCCATCAAAACGTAGCCCATTGAAGTCACTTCTTCTCAGATTGAACAAACCAAGTACGATTAAATTCACTCAATCTCTCATTGCATCCAGCTTTTCCTCCGATCTTTGAGCTCTATTATAAAGATTTACCCTTTCCTGCATATTGTGCAAGAAATCTAGCTAATATCATTGCACAGTCCATGTATTTGTTTGTTAATGTTGGTAGAATTTATTTTTGAGACGTATTATTATGGAAATAATTTGAAATAATTAATTTGAACTATTCTTAGCATAATATTCATCTATTGTATTACGTTCTACGGATCGAAAAATGGATTTTGGTAGTGAAAATATTGTCATTAGCCTCAAGAATGTTGAAAAACAAGTATAAATCACCTAGGGTCGTTCCTTTGTTTAAAAAGTCAAAAAACTGCCAAATAAGGTCGTTTAGGGGCTTATTAACGACTTTATTGGCGCGTCTAGCCTGCAACATAGGCCCTCATCCCGCTTTAGGGATGGCGCCAGATCGACTCAAGTGCCCGCGTAAGCAGAACTTTTTGACCAGTAACCTCTTCATCGTTCATCTTTTATTTTAAGTCCCATGGCACCCAACCACAACGACCATCCTTTTGCTTCAGCGGCCCCGCCAAAGAGAATATACTCCCACCAGAGCGGCATAAACAGGACGAGAGATTCAAGTGAATGAATTCCAAAATCCCATCTCGCATCGCCCCTCTAACCCACTACGCTCAGAAAGTACCTTTCACGCGAAGATCGATCTTAGTGATCTAATGACCCAAATTCAATTCAATAAAGTTGTATAGATTCCTTAACGAGGTAGATAATTACTCATGCAATCAATGGAAAAAGCAACTCACCCAATTGCTACCAGATTTCCCTACCCCTTGGTGACTCCAATATCCTCCAAATCTGGATAAGGGTGGGAAAATTCAAATACTATAAAAAAAATTTTCCAGACTCAATTTTCCCCCGTTGGTATTTCTATAATGATGGGAACATGTCGTTACAATAGATACCAATTTATCCATCACTCGTCACGAGTGACAAAACATACGAAAAGTAGGCTAACTAAAGAATGAAGTAATACCTGATTCGACGAACAATCGGGGATACTTGTATGCCATGTGTCTCTTGGTTTCCCAATTATCTTCCTCAACTGGACGATGCTTCCATTGAAATTTCACTGAATTAATCTCCTAGTTCCTCAACTTATGCACAACACAATCAAGAATATCAATCAATTCCTCCTCATATTGGAGGTCTTTGTCATCACCCCTTTCATGACACATAAAATACCGGATGAACTCCGGATAAGTTATGGGAAGAGCCAATCTATACGCCACTGTCCCTATATATATTCCATAACCTCAAAGGGACTAATATATCATGACTTAACTTACCATTCTTACAAAATATCATCACCCCTTTCATGGGTGATACCTTAAGAAGAATTTCTCACTAGTCTAAATTCCATGTCTCTTACCTTATGATTCACATATTTCTTCTGTCTACTGTAGGCTTCTAGAAGTTTAGCTTCAATACTCCTAACCTTATATTAAGCATCCTTCACTAAATGAACCCCCAAAGGTTTCACGTCTCCATCCTCAAACCAACCTATTGGTGATCTACATCCCCTCCCATATAATGCCTCAAATGGTGCTGCATCATTGTTGGAGTATTAACTATTATTATAGGAGAACTCAGACATAGGTATCAATGTATCCCAATGCCCTCCAAAATCAATTACACATCTCTCAACATGTCTTCAAACACTTAATAGTCATCTCAGATTTTCCATCCATCTGTGGATGAAAGGTTGTACTAAAAGTGAGTTGTGTGCCCAATTCATCATGCGATTTCCTCAAAAACTTGGACGTGAATTGAGTACCACGATCTGAGATGATATAAAGGGGCATGCCATGCCACCTCACTATCTCTTCACATAAATCTTAGCAAATTGCTCAGCATTGTAATCTATTCTAATCTGAATAAAATGGGCTGACTTGGTCAATCTACAAACCACTACCCAAATTGAATCGAACTTCCCCAACGTCTTGGGAAGACCAATCACAAAATCCATAGCTATTATTTCCCACTTCTATTTTAGAATTGGCATTTTTTGAAGTAAACTTGCACGCATTTGATGATCATACTTCACTTGTTGGTAGTTTTGAGACTTAGCCACAAACTCCGCTATGTCCTTCTTCATGCCCGACACCCAATAAATTCGTTTCAAATCTCTATACATCTTGGTAACACCCGAATGAATAGAGTATCGCGAACCATGAGACACTGCCAATAATTTTTAATCAAGTAATCAACTTGAGGAAAACAAATTATCCCCTTAACAGTGAGTACACCATCCGCATCAAGATTGTTCTCTTGTGATTTACCGTTCACCATCTTCACCTTGAGTTCGTTCAAATTTTCATCCTCAAATTGTTTGGCCTTAATATCTTCAATGAACGTGGCCTTAAATTTAATGATCACTAACATCCATCCTCATTCAGAGATGCCCAAATGCATGAATTTAGACTCTAAGGTCTGACTTTCATTGGCCAGAGGTTGCTTCGTTACACTCAAGTAAGCTAAGCTACCCATACTTACCGCTTTTCGACTCAAAGCGTGTCCCGCCACATTAGCCTTACATGGAAGGTATTGAATGACCACATCATAATCCTTGAGTAACTCCATCCATCTTCATTGTCTCAAATTCAGATCTTCTTGAGTGAATACATGTTGCAAACTACGATGATCAGTAAATACCTCACCCTTAACACCATAAAGATAGTTCTGCCAGATCTTAAGATTAAATACTACCGCCGCCAACTCCAAATTGTGTGTTGTATAATTTCTCTCATTCACCTTAAATTGGTTTGACACATAGACTATGACATTCTTATCCTGCATTAACACATCACCCTATCAAGAATGAGAAGCATCACAATAAACTATGAAATCCTTACCTTGCACCGCTAATGCTAGGATAGGTGCGGTGGTCAAAAAAGTCTTGATCTTTTGAAACCTCTCTACAAAATTTTCAGTCCATTCGAATGGTATTTCCTTTTTGGTCAAATTAGTCAAGTGAGGGGCAATGGAAACAAAGAATCTTAAAGAATCAACGATAATAGCTAACAAGTCTCACAAAACTCCTAACTTTCGTCACAGAACTAGGTTGAACCCAATTCTTAACTGCCTTTATCTTTTGAGGATCCACAATTACCCCTTCTTTTGAAACTACATGTCCCAAAAATGCAACCGATTTCAACCGAAATTCACACTTCAAAAATTTAGCATATAACTTTTGCTTCATAAGAACACCTAAAACAATACGAAGATTGTTGGCATGTTATTCTTCATTTTTCTAATAAACAAAACTATCATAAATGATGACTATCACAGAGGAATCAAGAAATCGCTTGAACACCCCATTCATCAAACTCATGAAAGTTGAACGCTTATTGGTCTAACCAAAAGACAACCAAAAACTCATAGTGCCCATAACGAATTCTAAACACCGTCTTAGGCACATCTTCTAGTCTAATTTTTAGTTCATGGTAACCGTACCTTAGATCAATCATATAGAACACCGCCGCCCCTTGAAATTGTTCAAAGAGATCACCTATCCGAGGCAAAGAATACTTATTTCGCATAGTGACTCAATTTAATTGTCATTAATATACACGCATTCTCTTGCTACCATCCTTTTTCTTAACAAAAAAATCTTGAGCACCCAATGAGGAAGCACTAGGGCGATTACATCACTTATAAATAAGCTCTTGGATTTGAGTCTTTAACTCTCTTAATTTGCGAGAGTCATGCGATATGGAGGGATGGAAATGGGGCGCATATCAGGCTCTAAATCGATGCAAAAATCTATATCCCTATCCTGAGGGATACCAGGAAAGTCATTAAGAAACACTTCACTAAATTCAGACACCATAGGAATGAACCCAATGTATGAAGCCTCAATCTCAACATCTGTAACATGAGCCAAATAACCCAAACAACCCTGATCTACTAATTTACTAGCCCAAATTCGGGATATAATCTTAGCTTTCTTAGGCTCGTACACCCCTTCCCACTAGTTTTTCCCTTCCTTGAATTTGTAGAGTTACAGACTTAGTACTACAATTAAGCACAACATAATAGGAGGACAATCATGTCATTCCTAAGATAATGTCATAATAAATCATATCCAATATCACCAAATCATCCCAAGTCTGAAAACCCATAAACAAGATAGGACAAGCACGATTATCATGGGTGACTATGACTAACTCTCCAACATGGATAGAAACACTATTGGGAGCATCAAGTATATCACATATCATATCAAAATCGGAGGCAAATCGCACAGATACATAAGAATTAGTGGAACACGGATCAAATAATGTATAAGCCATCCGGTCAACAACAAGAATAGTACCTGTGATCAGAATGTCGAACGTCTCTGCCTCATTCTTTCCTGAAAGAGCATAACATTTAGCTTTATTATCAATACGATCCACCTCTCTGCCTAGTTGCACATTACCCCTACCTTTTTCACCATTTAATTTCCTCTGCCTCCACGGCCTCGCTGATGACCTCCTCGCCTACCTTATGGACATCCTCTACAATTATTACCATTCCCGTGGGTACAACTGCTCTAGAAGGTTGTTGCGCGGGCTCAAAACACGTGGATGAGAGCAATATCTCCTCATGTGCCCAAGTTTAAACAGTTATGGAAATACGATCACAACATGGTCTACTGCTCGCCATAGGCACGACACTCTGACTATCCTAAAAATTATAAGATGGAGTTCCTGAGTGATTACATGTAGAGGCGGGCATATCAGGCTGAATTTTCTTTGCTGGAAGTGTTGGCCTTCTAAAACCCTTAGACTAAGAGCCTTGAAAGTTACCTGAATTTTTTTCATTTTTTTCCCAAGACATAACTTGACTGTCTCACCTCACCCCCTTTACTTTCATAACATAGTATGTCCCATCATTAAAACTCCTCCCTGTAGAAGTCATATCGACAGATAATAATTGCAACTTCGAATTCAAACCTATAATAAATATCAGATCCTCTCCTCCTCCATAGTAACCAACTGCATAGCATATCTGGATAAGAAATGACACTTGGCCTCATAAGAAGCTACAAATACACCACCTTGCTCTAACGCCATAAACTAATCCTTCTTGCGATCCCACAAAGTCATAGGCACATACTTTCTAGAAACAAAGCATTAAATTAGGTCCAAGTAAGTGGAGGTAATGTAAAAGGTCTTCACTCCATATAATATCTCCACCGCTTCTTGGCCTCACCTTGTATTTTCAAAGACACGAACTCAGCCCCATGATTGTGAAAAACACCCAATTTATGCAACCTCTCATAACAATTTAATATAAACTCATAGGAATCTTCAATATCATAACCATGAAATACCGAAGGCTTAAGCTTCAGAAACATAGTAAACATATAATGCTCGTTCCCGGTCATAATTAAACCCAACAAAGGATGTAATAAAGCATCAGTACCCACATTTCCAACTGTTTATGCGCAGTGCTAGAAAGAGGGAGAATAGCGGGAGCTTGAGCTGCTTGAGCTTCTTGAAGCACTCAAAGACCAGCCAACCCTTTCAAGAACGTCATAATCTGTTGAGCTAACACTAGATTGACGGGAGGAACAACTGTAGTCTCCTCTGGCACTTCTTCTTCTTATCCATTTTCCTCAAGATCTTCAACCTCACTATCCTCTTCTATCTCCTCATTATGCGCATGAGGGTTCTCATTCATAGGAACATTATCAATCAATACCTCATTCAAAGCAGGCACTACTCTTCCACGACCTTTACCCCTAGCTCTTCCTCTACCTCAGCCTTGATTGTGAACTCTCGTTATAGATTCCTCAACTAGAGCATTGACAGGAGCTACGGGCCTAAAACCATTATACCTAGTATTTACCATATGCGGATAGAAGAGTGAAGGAGGTTAGATACAAATTTTAAACGAAAGATACCAATTGGAATTAAGTCATAGCACGAGGAGACAAGAGGAATATAGAGAGATTTTCTGAAGTCCTATAGCCTTTTGAAGAAAAGCAAAGGCATCCATGTACCGTTACACAAGACTCTATTAGACATATTTTGGTACATAGAGATCAACAAACTTAGGCTTTGATACCAATTTTGTCACGACCCAGATCGTCATGATTGGCACCCACGCTAACACTCCAGTTGGAGAGCCACTATTACAACCCAAACTAAGAAAATAATCTAAAATCGAAGGAAGTTAAGTAACAAGGATTCTAAAGAACTAATTAAATAAATGCATATGTAAAGAACCTAGAACCTGAAAGTCAATGTACCAAAACATCTAACAATGATCTAAGTATAAAGAAGAAGATACTAATAAACAAATCAACTAGCTATAGCAAATGTCTAAGTCGGGAAATACTGGACATAGACCAAAGAGAATTCTATGAAATCCCGGACAGATCGGCTCACCCTTGAATTCGGAACGACGTTCATTTGTCTTCTAATCAAGGTTTGTCTATAGTCACGTGAAGATGCTATGTACTCAACAAAAATAAGAGCGGGAGCAGTATCAGTACACAACCATAGTGTACTGGTAGGATGACGCGGCTATCCCACTAATGCAACATAAACAAGTCAAACAACATTATAATCACATTCATATGTATCAACATATACAATATTATCAACATAAAGAATCAACAATGCATTTCACATTTTATATCACCTAATTGGTCCTCTCACGGAACCCAATTCAATGGTCCTCCAATGGAAACCAACCAAAAAGTTAGCATGCCTGAACGTGGCAATTTGATCCCATATTTATGATGGAACGTGGCAACCGATCCCATATTTATGCTTGAACGTGGCAATCCGATCTAATAGTATGACAAAACATGGCAATTCTTTTCAAGTTAGTTACAGAGAACGTGGCAACCAATCCTATTCACAGACCAAAATAACAATCACAAGTATATCATCAACATCATATGATTAAGTCACGAGTTCATGGCAATGATAATTCATCTATCTTATTTACAATAAGTGTGATCAACATTGCAACATTTATATATATAAAAGTATCATAATGAATAAAGAACAAGCATATATCACAGAAACATAGAATCACAACCATCACCTACTTTGAAATAAACATAAAACCCTATAAAACCTTATCCTTCCCTTTTCGGATTCGTTCAGCTTGTTTTTGGTCTACAAATATTGAATATAATACAGAAATCAATAAGAATCATTACTTACTCGTAATACTAACAATTCTAAGAACACTAGATCAAATATATTATCCCAACTAACAAATTTATGGTTGTGTCAACAATAGAAGTCATAATTGAACCCTCCCCCATCAATATTCACGTAGTCTATTACTCTACGAATTGAAAAACGGATTTAAGAAGTGAAAAACTTACCTTTAACCTCAAGAATGATGAAAAACGAGTAGAAATCGCCTGGGGTCGTTCCTTAGATCTAAAAGTTCAAAATAAGGTTGTTTAGGGGTTAATTAACGATATTATGTCACGTCTAGCCTGTTACAGCGCCCCTATCCTGCTATTGCAGTGAAACCAGAGAGACTCAAGTGTCGGCCAAAGCGACACTTTTGAATCAAAGACCTCTTCATCTTTCATTTCGATTTTAAATCCCGTCGCACACACCACATCGACCATCCTTCCTCTGTAGCAGCCCCGCCAGAGCAGCACAAACGCGACTAAAGAGTTAACTGAATGAATTCCAAAATCCCATTTCTCAACGCCCCTCTAACACACTACGCTTAGAAAATACTCTTCAGGCTAAGAGCGAATCCTAGAGATTTACTTATCCAAATTCAATTTCGTAAAGTTGTACATATTATTTAACAGTTTATCCAACTACTCATACAATCAAAATAAAAAGCAACTGACCCAATTGCTACCAGATTTCCCTACCGTTTGGTGACTCCAATTTTCTCCAAATCTTAACAAGATTGGGAAAATTCAAATACTCTGAAAGAGTTTTTCCGGCCCCAATTTTTCCATGTTGGCATTTCTATAACGACGAGAACAGGTTGACACATACACCATGTATTAACCCTCAAAGGGGAGCTGAAATGGGGATGAACATGCAAAGATATGTACTTTGGTCAAACTTAACCTTAAAATGTAGATCACGAAAGGATGTTTGCTCAAATACATTCCAGCTAACCATTTGGTTTCCAATTAAACTGGACTCTAACCCACTCTAACGCCCGTTTCACGATCAACCCAACTTGAGCGTGGAGAGGGATCCCAAATTATGATGAACCTTCTACTAACTTAAGTAAAATCCTCCCCTCGGGAGAAACCTTTTTATGTTGATGTGACATATCTTTACATGGTGATATAGATATGTCCATTTGGACTTTTGATACATACTCCAATTGGGATTAGGCTTTGGATTGGACATGATGGCGGGTGTTAGAGTTCCACATTGACTGGGGAATTAACTAATAGTCTTCTTATATGGACTTAAAGTGTCATGTCCTTACATAAACAACATTCACTAATGTATCAAACACGCTTATAATCTTAAGCGGGATATTATTTATTTGAACAATATATATCATTTGTTGTTTTGATATATTAATGAGAATAATTTATCATAGATCAACATATCTAATTCATTGATTGTTCAACTGAATATACTGAATCACTTTGGAGATTTCCCTACTAATGTTTTATACTATTTAACACCAACTTTTTATAGGACAAAAGATTTGTTGTTTTCTTTAATAGAGTAAAAAAAGAGAACAAAAAGAATTAAAGGCATGAGAAATGGCAACAGATCATAGGAACATGGTGATCTATCAGCGATTGCAAAAATGCAGGGATGATATAGTTATGAAGATTATCTCCCGCTGGCCCTTGATGTTTGATGTTAATTGTAAACTTCTATCCAAGAATTTTAAAGGTAGGATATATCTTCCTAAATTTTCCAAAACAATGTTCCAACCCAAAAAATCTCATTTAACCCTGTCACTCAATATGTGACGATATTATGTTTTGGCATAGTGATTTTGGGCTCATGTAATGGTCTGATACTCCTTGAGTATGAGTGAATTATGTATTATTGTGTTTTCAATCGCTTAATTGGAGAGTGTCAATTGATTCCATATGTGAATGCTCCTAGAAATGAGTTAGAAAAAAAAAGGCCTAGTGGTTGACAACCCTTATGCAGATAAATAAAAATTGGTAACTATAAGTACCCTGATTGAATTTTCTAACTTTTTCTACAAATTCCACTTACTTATAATAATGAAGTGCATAGGCCATATCTGTTATTATATTCATTCTCTGATGTATGGTGAAGATACTCTTCTCATGTATCTCCTTTTCTTGCATGAACTGAAAGAGTAAGCCTTAAATATCAACTAGTTGGTACCTTTAATAATAATTCTTCTGATGTCATCAAACTTTTCATCAATATGCGCCTCCTAACCAGTCGTTACAAATTTGGGGAGTATTTAGGATACAAACTAATGTTAGTTTGAAGCAACACATGGGATAATCAAGTGTGCCTAGTGCTACATTTTTTTACACATTGATGTTGGTATCATAATCGTATTAGATCATGATACTTTTTCAAAGGACACCATGCCAAAAAATACACTTGCTTATTGTCGATTAAGACAAGAAAGCCTATAATATGTCCATACGGACCAAAAAAGAGTTGTCCAAAGTATGGGAAACCCTCCAACAACTGTTTTCTGTATCATAAGTACCAATGACTATATACTTTATGAAAATGCATATAAGGGTGAGTAAACCTTGCGCCCTCCGTAGCCATATCTCTCTACCACTCATATTACTACCAGTCAAAATTTGTCCATAGATGAGAACATAATGATCAATAAACTCGGGAGGGTCAATGTGTATACCCTTTTCTTTCTTTGTATCAAAAGATAGAAAACTACAATCACTTCTGAAAAAATAAACAGAGCCAATATAAAGGTTGACTAATGTAAGTTAAGGATATGAAACTATTAGTTCTCAGTTGGATTTCAAGCCACAAGCGATATCGCTCTGATGAAAGTAAGCGAAATTTGTAGAGCAAGATTGAACTCTAGACCAGGTTATTTATGGTAATCAATTTGTATTGATCTGCATTAGGGTATTCAACTACTGGTCATGTTTATTATAACTCATTTCTGGGAGGATTTGAATATGGAATCAATTGACGCTCTCTAGTTAAGGGATTGAAAGCACAGTAAAACCTAATTCTCTCAAACTAAAAGAGAATCAAACCATTACATGAGCCCAAAATCTCTATGACAAAACCTAACATCGTCACAAATTGAGTGATAGGGTTAAAGGAGAATTTTAGGAGTTGTATGGTTAATCTCCCATCATCTACTAAATAGATGAGTTGTGTAGTGGTGACTTTTTGCATTGGAACAATGTTTCAAAAATTCAGGATGAGATATCTTACCTTTAAAATTTGTGGATAGATGTTTAAATTGAATAACAAACTACAATGGAAAGCAGGAGATAATCTCAATCACTATACCATCCGGTATTTTTACACACGTTGATAGACCATTGTGTTCCTCTACTCTATTGTCATTTCTCATTCCGTTATTTCTTTCTATTCTAATTTTCGAGTCTTTTGAGTAAGACAACAAATGTTTTTCACTAAAACAAGTTGGTGTGATATAGTATAAAACTTTATTAGGGAAATCTCTGAAGTGATTTGGTAGATTCTACTAAACAATCAATGAACTAGATATGTGGCCCTATAATAAATAATTCACAAACAACAAATAATATATAATGTTAAAATTAATTATAACCTTCTTATGATATTATGTTTAATCAATTGTGAATTTATTTTATTAAAGGAAATGACAAATCAAGTCCATATAAGCAGACTATTAGTTAATTCCCTAACCAATGTGGAACTCTAACACCCACCTACACACCCAAGCCCCAGCCTAAGCCCAATTGGAGTGTGTATCGAGAGTCCAAATGGACATGACTCTGATACCATGTAAAGATATGACACATCAAAACAAAAATTTAGCCACTGAGGGGTCGATTATCACTTAATCACATACAAGGTTCATCATTATTTAGTCTCCCGCTCCCGGCTCAAGTTAGGTTGATTGTGAAATGGGCATTAGAGTGGGTTAGAGTCCAATATTGATTGGGAAACAAAATGGTTAGCTTATATGGATATGAGCAATCCTTCTCTAATGATATAGATTTTGATGTTAAGTTCGATAGAAATACCATATCTTGATATGCTATCATATTCAAGTTCATCCCTATTTGGGCTCCCATTTAAAGGTGAATATATGGTGTGTTAGAGTGACTAAGAGCCCCACATTAGATGGGGATTGGACTGGTGTTGCATATATTATTTGGAAAATCCTTCATTCATGAGCTAGCTTTTGAGTTAAGTTAGGTCTATGTGCTATATCTTTACATTTGATATACTATGTATCAAAACACTTTTTTTATGTTTTGTCCTATTTGATATATTTATAATGTACCATACTCTGGATGAAGTAATATTAACCCAATTACCGCTAAATGATCAGTGGGAGCTTGCAGCGAGAGACTTGGGAAAGAAGGAGACAACATTGATGTAAGGCATAACTTGAAACTATGTACCTAGTTTGACCAATCATAACTGACACTACAAGAAAATTCATTTTTAACGACCAAATCTTAACGAAAGAAATAATGACACATATTTTTATTTTACCTCTTTTATTTTTAACAATTTATTTATTTTTAACAAATATAACTTATTTCTACCCCTCTATTACCCTACCCACCACCCCAATCAAAATTGTTGGTCTCCCATTAACCCATCCCCTCTGTGAGAAAACATCAACATTCAGATTGAATCGATCGATGAACAACTTCTCGATTTTCCCGCTACAAACATCCATACACATGTCATCTTCTCCACCCCTCTGAGGAGATGCTGACCTAAGGGAGTAACTAACTCAGATTATCAGAGAACTAATTTGTTAGAGAAAATTAGCGAAACAGAAAACGATAATTGTGGTATTGTTAGCTCCGGGTATCTGTTCAAGCTCTTATAAAGGAAATCAACGCCTATTCTTTTCTAATTGAAGAAGTCAACTTTCATTTCTTACTTTAAATTTCACCTGTTTGTTGTTGTTCTTTGCTGTGTGTGATAATAATTTCATATCTTCTTGGAGTTTCCTTCTTTTTAAAGTATGTTCCTTTTTTTTTTACTATGAATTATTAGGTGCAAATTTTGATTTTGCCCAATTTTCGGTATATTCTTTATGAATAATCTAGTTTTTAGTAGGTTGTTGGTGTACATGGTCTTGAATTATGTATGGTGGTTGCAAGCATATATTTGTGTATACTTTCTGCAATAGCCTCGATAGACAATAAAATAAATCGCAATAATAATTATTTAATAAACTTGTCTATCGAATAATATGTGTGACAAAATTTTCATTATCCTTCACAAGTGTCATTCTATCTTAGAATATGATATAATTTTTTGTGTAAACTGTAGAGATTAGGTTTCCTTTTTCCTGTTTTCTTCTTCTTTTTTTGTTCTGGTGCACAGTAGTATTAACACTAATATGGATTCAAAATACTATCTCTTGAATAACCACAAGAGTGGGCGACGACCTGACCTTTTATGTATATAGGACATTTTACGATCTTTGCAAAACAATGTAGCAAGGAGTAATTCTATATATCTTTTTTCTAACCTATCGTAACTTTAATACAATAACATACAAAATATTAGCTTTGTAACATCTAAGTATAATGTTGAAAATTGGACCCTAGTCTTATTGCTTTTGTTCTATATGTGATGCTTTATTACTTTATGAGTATTCTATATATACAAATATACATTTAGAAATAACTCCTCTTTTTTCTAGTTGGTGACTTTGTGATTCTATTCTCATGTGTTTAAAGAGGATTGATTTTGTGAGCCTCTTTCAAATTTGTTAATTATGTTCAGACCTTGTAAATATGTGACCTATTAATTATGACGTAAACACTCTTCTTCTTCCCCACATATGATATAAGGCTTAGTATTTTGTTTCCTGATGTGAAGATTAGTAACTTGTTTTTTGTCTAGATTAAGAATCATCTTCTCTTGATTTGGTAGATCTGAAAAATTATGTATCTCATACTTAGTTGCACGGACTCTTCGCTTTTGATGCCGCACCCGTCTCGGATTCTTCAAAAATACACTACTTTTGGCGAATCCGACACGCACCCGTTGGCATTTTTGAAGAGTCCGAGCAACATAGATCTCATACCTGCCAGTAGTGTGAAATGTCATGTTGACTAAATAATCTGCAAGCGTATTTCTTTCTCTGTAAGTGTATTTAATTTGAATCCGACACAATTGATATGCATCCATTGTGTCTCAAATAATTACTGAAATGTCCCAGCGGCTCTCCCAAACTTTAGTAAGGATCTTAATTAGATTAACGAATATGTATCCAAACAGACATGATTCATCCCAACAGTAGTGCTATAAGTGATTACCTCCCTTATAGCTATAGCTTCCGCCTCTAAGTTCGTACCTTCATGAATCTCTTCACCTTGAGCATAGAGTAAGTTTCATGAACAATCTCTTAAATAGAAACCATAAGTGCTTCTTTCCGGAATTCCCCTTGATGAACCAGCTCTATTTCATTTCACAAGGCCTTCTTTGGAGATTTCCAAATGACTCCGATATAATGAATCCTAGGAGTGTGCTTTTCTAGAAAATCTATGATATTAGGCCAAGTTGTAGGAATCTGTAGTCCAGAATAGGTGGTCCTCCCATCTCTTCATAAATCTGAATTTACTATAAATACTAAACTATTGTAAGAACTCTTTCCATGCTTCAACCTATTTCTCCTTTTCCAGGGGTTCCATATCACAATGGCTGGGACAACTCTCAACAATGTCTTTAATTTTTAACAGCAGTCTGATGTGCAGCATTTATTGCCAACTTGTGTAAGTTGTAACCCTTCTATTTTAATCCCTGCAAAATTAGCAAACGACCAAAAGAAAGATATTTTCAATTGTAGCGATGGGGGAGGTTAGAAAGAGATGAGACATAGTCTCAATTGTAGGCTTAGTGAAACACCAACATTGTGAAGATATATTGACTCCGATGAGTTGTAAGACATCACCCACTGGAACCCTAAATTTCCAAGCTATCCATAGGAAAAAAGATATTTTAAAAGGGAAAACAAAAGACACATTGAGTACTAAGCTGAAATTGTGTTTCTGTGATTTCATTTAGTAATGGAAAGACGATGCTGAAATTGTATTTCTGGGATTTCATTTAGCTGGTTGATTATTTTTTAGGCTCTTTGTTTCATTTCATTTTTTATTTTTTATGAAGTGCATCACATTAACACTTATTTCTTTCTCGGTTGGTGTAGACTATCTATCGGTGGTGCTTCTTGTTGTTGAAAGTGACTGCAAAACTACTCTTTTGAAGGCTCTGTGTTGATTTGTTTTGTAAGGTATGTCTTTTCCTTTAACATTTCTTTTTTAATGATATGTTTTTGAAAAGACTTCATGTATTTGTGTAAATTTTTTTGGTCATTTCTTTTGCTATGTTTTTCAGTATGGCCTTATAAACCATTTTTAAGAGGTACTAGTGGTTTCCATCTTCTAGTGTGTTCCATCAATTTTTAAGTAATGGTAACTACCACTGCCAAAACTTTGTTGTGTTCAGTACATGTATTAAAAAGTTGCAGAACTCTAAAAAAATCTAAATGCTAAAAATAGAAAAATATAAAATGTGTATTTACGTACCCTTCTATAAATACTAGGCACGCGCACGGGCTCAACATATATAAGGCGATATTTGTCGCATATGTTGGTAGGGCGACAAGTACTAAAATATTATGAATATATATATACATATGTTTATAGAAATTACATTTTTGATTGCACTGTCTATGTATGTTTACATTATGCTATTTACTTGGTGCGACATTGTTGTTGACAAAATACCTGCGGTTGGAAGGAAAAGTGTTTTAAGTTGTGGATGCAGTGTAGTAAGAATGAAATATGGTTACTTACCTTGCTAAAACATCGAGTATCATGCAGCTTGTTGTGCTTCATTATTTCAGCTTTTCGTAGAAAGGAGTGCATGGGCAAAATGATAAGACGTTGCTGCAAGAAATTTCTGCAAAAGGAAATATGAGAATAGTAATGAAATTTTTTTTATTTAGTAATGTTGCATTAAGCAACTCAAACAATAAACAGAAGTTCACAAATTATGAGTTATAAACATGATCCATTCACTATGAGCTTGTACACTTGGTAGCAAAAACTATAGGCTATTTTCAACAAAGCTTAGAAACACAAAATATTATTGCTCTTTCTTTCTCTTTTTGAACTAATTTGCTTCAGCTTTAAAGTAGTAGCTCAAAATTGGAAGGAGTACGTTAAATTGAAGCGTATATAGTAACTCAGAATAAACGGATGACAATAATCCAAATAAACATATTTTATAAAAGGTTTGGTTACCGTTAAGAAAGTACAGAGAAATGGAGTTTAATATATATTGTTCTTTAATAGAAATAGGTAAACAGTGTTAATTTCCGTTAGTAAGGAAATCATAATTTTAATAACTACTGTATCAAAGCCGTGAATATAGTGGTAAAAAGGATATGAAGATGTATAGAACGTCTAAAAGCTGCTGGAGTATTGGAGATTAAACTTGTTAACATACAAAAATACTCAACTAATAAGATATATGTAGCAAGGAAGGGTAAATTCCATAATTTAGTGGAGCAAATTTATTTGCAGCAACCTCGGTCAACCTAAAAAAAGATTATAATCGAAATGACAGGATTGAGAAAGTTACACCCCAAGGATAGACTCATGAGTTGTGGTGTCTTCGATGAGAATGAATGGTTCATTTGTTCTTTATTTTTTCGATCAAGCGCAAGCATCGAGAGATTTCTTTTTGAAATTGGATGCGACAGTTAGTTCTATTGTACGAAGTTGATATATATTTTGAGAAAACTAATGTATGGAGAGATTATAGGAGTGTTATGCTGGAGGTATTACACACTAATTTGGTTTGGCTGGTTCAATAACTTAATGAATTGCAACATACTGAATTTCTGTCGATGTCATTCCAATTCAAGGAATTAAAGAAACTTCGAATTCACAATTCTATGACTTGTACGTTTACCCTCTTTTCTGCCTTTCCTAAAGACTTATTGGTAGCTCTTAGGTACTCTATCAATAGAGTGATAGATAGGACATGACATTTTTGTCACAAGAGTCTACTGTAGAAAGGGAAAATATTAGACTAATTCAATACAGAGATGTATATAGTTGGGGTGTGGAACCTAATGAACAACCAATTTTTAAGTAGAATTCAGTATACATAACTTCTGCTTCTTTTATACGATACTATCATTTTGTTATTGAGTTTAACTGCTATATACTTCAATCAACAAAGTTCAATCTTATTAGTCTTCTAAAGTTGTTTCACATGTATCATATTGTTGTTTTTAATTCTTATATCTTCTCGAGATTTCATCAAGACTGTGTAGAAGCTGAGTTCTTTCTATGGTGGTAAGAGTAGAAATTGTATGTACAAAGATGTTGGAGCAGTCGAGCAGTAGGTTATGTCAAATTTGACCCATAAAACGGTCCTAGCTTTACAGAAACATCAACTGGAATCCTAACCCAACCTTTCAGTAGAAGCAAGAAACTATTTTTTTGTTGAGTGATGTTATTAAGCGAGGTTATAACTTCATCCTTACAGTGTTTAGAGATCATTTTTACTTTTTCAAATTTTCTTTCAGAATCTTTCTCAAGGAACCGGAAACATGGATGAGACACCTCAAATTTTTGGACTCTCAATATGCATCCAGCCGGCTAGTTCCAATTCTTCTTAGATTCAAACTTCATTAGCTCATATAAAACTTTGGCCTAGAAAAATCAGATGAAAAACAAAAACTAAAACACAATCAAGGAAAAAACATGTGAAGATTAGAAGTCAAGAAACTAGTGGAAGAAAAATATTGAAGTGAGACCTGACATATTACCTGAAAATTTAAGCAGTGCTAAGAGAAGATGGAAAGCTTAAGGTTGCAGAGACAAAAACTTCTATCATTTTCTTCATCAATGGATAGATGAGAGTAGGAGTGTCAAACGAGCGAATCGAGTCGAATATGAGTCGATCAGAAAATGAGTTAAATAAAAATGGGTAAGTGACTAATATTTTCAATGGGTAAAATGAGTTTACCCAATGGATAGTATGGGTAACCATATTACCCATACTATATTAGATCTTGTTAAAAGCTTTAAAAAAAAAATATAACTTCTACCCCTACCAGCCCCCCCCCCCTCCAAAAAAAATAAAAAAAAAAAAAAGAATTCATTAATTTAAAAAAAAAAATTACCAGCACCCCTTACCCCCTACCACCCCACCCACCCTACACACCCATCAAATGCCTTAGACTCGGGAATTTTGACTTTAGAAAACTCCTCATGATTTGTTCTAGAACCAGCAATGACCAAACGTAAGATTGAAAGTTCAGCATAAAAAGTTTCATTTTCCTTCAACACTTTGTCAAATTCTGTTAGAAGTTCTTCATTGTCCTTCATCACGCCATAAATTTGAAAAGAGCCTCACGAAAATTAAGGTTCTCGGCTGATTGTTCTTTGATGTCAGCCCGATCCAAACCCGTTTCTGAATGCAAATTTTCAAATTCAATTTTCATACCATAGAACTGCAAGAGAATATCCACCAAGTTTGGTTCATCAAGCCGCTTCTCAGTCAAGACAACAAAATCTTAGATCATTTGTACATGTTCTCGTATTTTAGTGTTCGTCACCATCATTTGATTCCTTGAAATACCGCGTTCTGTTACCAACCGTAAGGGAGATGATTTTTGAACACAAATAGTTTGGTGATTTAACCCACTTTAGGAAGACAAAACCTTGTCGACTTCATCCTTCCAATACTTAGCCAAATTTATTTTTGTTTTGATCTCTTAATGATAATTATTATAGTTCCTTATATCTAGTTCATTGATTGTTCAGCTGTATCTACCAAATCACTTCGGAGATTTCCCTAATAAAGTTTTATACTATTGAACACCAACTTTTTTTTAGGGAAAAACATTTGTTGTATTCATTTATAGACTCAAAAAAGAGAATAGAAAGAATTAAGGGCATGAGAAATGACAAAAGAGTAGAGGAACACATAGGTCTATCAGAAAATTCCAGATGATACAGTTATAACGATTATCTCCCATTGGACCTTTATATTTGTAGTTCACTGTAAACTTCTATCCAAGAATTTTAAAAGTAAAATATCTCATCCTGAATTTTTCAAAACATTGTTCTTATGCCATAAAGTCAATTTTACACAACTCGTCTATTTAATACATTATAGGAGATAAATCACACAATTTTAAAAAATGTCCTTTATCCCTATCACTCAATATGTGACGATGTTATGTTTTAGCTTAGAGATTTTGGACTCATGTAATGTTCTGATTTTCTTTGAGTCTGAGTGAATGATGTGTTACCCTGTTTTCAATCCCTTAATTGGAGAGCATCAACTGATTCCATATCTGAATGTTCGTAGCAATGAGTTAGAAAAAACAAGCCTAGTGGTTGACTACCCTAATGCAAGTCAATACAAATTGGTAACCATAAGTAACCTGATTGAAAATTGCAATTGGTTCTACAAATTTCACTTACTTTCAATAGAGCGATCTTGCTTGTGGCGTGAAATCTAACTGACAACCAATAGTATCATATCGTTACCTTACGGTAGTCCACCTGTTTATTGGCATGAATATCTAAATTATTTCAGAATTGATTGTAGTTTTCTAGATCTTGATACAAAGAAAGAAAAGGGTATACTCATTAACCCTCCCGAGTTTATTTATCTTTATGTTCACAGCTATGGAATTCTTTTAATGGTAGTGATTAGTGTGGTAGCGATATATGGCTTGCGAGGGTGCAAGGTTTACTCACCCTCGTATGAATTTTGAGAAAATACATAGTCATTAGAACAGATGATAGAGAAAGCAACTGTTGAAGGGTTTCCATACTTCGGACTACTTTATGGTATGACATCCTTCAAAATAGTATAATGATTTATACGAGTATGATACAAACATCAATGTGTAAAAAATGTTGCACTTCTGGATACACTTGATTATCCTATGTGTTTCTTCAACCTAACATTAGCTTGTGTCCCAAAACTCCTTCCAATTTTATGTAACGACTGGTCAGCAGGCGTATATTGATGAAAAGTTTGACGACACCAGAAGATTTATCATCAAACGTACCAACTAGTTGAACTTTAAGGCTGTAATCTTTCAGTTCATGCGAGTGAAGGAGATAGACGAGAAGAGTAGCTTTACCATACTTCAGAGAATGATATTATAATAGATGTGGCGTATGCACTTCATTATCTTGACCATACTTCTAATTTTATTACTAAATATAGGAATGAGTTTCACTAAACAAAAATCACCCAATCGAGCTTTGAGATCTTTATCAAGAAGAATCTTATGTGGTTTTATATCACAGTTAATCATAGGTGTTTGACACTAATGGTTAAGATAATGAAGTGCATACCCCACATCTATTATTTTATTCATTATCAGAAGTATGGTAAATCTACTCTGCTTATGTGTCTCCTTTTCTGGCATAAATCGGAGGACTAAAGCCTTAAACTTCAACAAGTTGGTACCTTCGATAATAAATCTTCTGATGTCTTCAAAGCAATATACGCCTACTGAGCAGTCGTTGTATAATTAGAGGGTATCTTGTGGACACAAGCTAATGTTGGGTGGAAGCAATATATGGGATAATCAAATGTCTCTAGAACTGCATCATTTTTGTACACATTGATGTTGGTATCACAATCATATAGATCATGATACAATTTTGGGGGACGTTGTACCATAAAAGACAAATGCTTGTTGTCCATCGAGACTGGAAATCCTATAATATGGCAATACACACCCAAGTTTCTGAAACCCTCTAACAGTTTCTTGCTCTGTCATAAGTGCCAATGACTATGTACTTTCATAAAATTCTTACAAGGGTAAGTAAACCTTGCGCCCTCCCTAGTCATATATCGCTGCCACTCATATCCCTACCAATCAAAAGTTTTCCATAGCTGAGAACATAATGATCAGTATACTCAGGAGGGTCAATGAGTTTACCCTGTTCTTTCTTTGTATCAAGAGCTATAACACTACTGTCATTTCTGAGAAAATACAGAGAATAATGCAAAATGAAAGGTGGAATACCGTAAGGTAAGAATATGAAACTATTGGTTCTCAGTTGGATCTCATGTCACAAACCATATAGCTCGGATGAAAGTAAGCGAAATTTGTAGAACAAGTTGGAATATTACGCCTGGTTATGTATGGGACAAATTTGTATTGATCTGCATTAGGGTATTCCACCACTAGGCCTGTTTTTTCTAACTAATTTCTAGGAGCATTCAAATATGGAATTAATTGTCGCTCTCTAGTCAAGAGATTGAAAACACAGTAACACCTTATTCTCTCATACTCAAGGAGAATCAAACCATTACATGAGCCCAAAATCTCTACGTCAAAACATAATGTCGTGCACATTGAGTTATAGGGTTGAAGGATATTTTTGGGAGTTGTCTGATTAATATACCATCATTTACTAAATAGATGAGTTGTGAAGTGGTGAATTTTTGGCGTTAGAACAATGTTTCGAAAAATTCTGGATGAGATATCCTACCTTTAAAATTCACGGATAGAAGTTAATATTGAATAACAAACTTCAAGGTCAAGCAGGAGATGATCTTCATTACTATATCATGCGACAATTTTACACTCGTTGATAGACCATTGTGTTCCTTTGCTCTGTTGTCGTTTATAATTCCCTTATCTCTTTCTATTCTATTTTTCGAGTCTATTATGAAAGACAAAAAATCCATTTCCCTAAAAAAGATGGTGTTAAATAGTACAAAACTTTATTAGGGAAATTTCTGAAGTGATTCGATAGATTCTGATGTACAATCAATGAACTAGAAATGTGGCCATATAAAATCATTCTCTTTAAGAAATCAAAATAATAAATAATATATATTGTTCAAAATTAATTATATCCCACTTATGATTATAATTGTGTTTAATCAATTCCTGATTTTTTCTTATGAAATGACAAATCAAATCAATATAAGCAGACTATTAGTTAATTCCCCAACCAATGTGGAACTCTAACACCGCCTACAAGCCCAAGCCCAAGCCTAAGACCAATTGGAGTGTGTATGGAGAGGACAAATTGACATCACTCTGATACCATATAAAGATATGACAAGTCAACACAAAAAAGTAGCTACTGAGAGGTGGATTATTATTTAATCCCATACAAGGCTCATCATTATTTGGTTTCCCGCTATACGCTCAAGTTTGGTTCATCGTGAAATGGGCGTTAGAGTGGGTCAAAGACCCACATTGGTTGGTAAACAAAATGGTTAACTTATATGGATTTGATCCATTCTTCTCTTATGATCTAGATTTTGATGCGAAGTTAGACTAAAATACCATATCTTTACATGGTACCATATTCAAGTTCATCCCCATTTGGACTCCCCTTTAAGGGTGAATATATGGTGAGTTAGAGTGACTAAGAGCCTCATATTAGTTGGTGATTTGACCGGTGGTTTGCTTATATAGTTTGGACAATCCTTCATTCATGAGCTATCATTTGAGTTAAGTTAGGTATATTTTCTATATCTTTACATTTTATATACTATGTAAAAAATACTTTTTTATATTTGATACTATTTGATATATTTATAATGTACCAAACTCTAGATGTAATAACCCAATTACCGCTAATTGTTGAGTGGGAGCTTGCAACGAGAGACTTCGGAAAGGAATGAATATTGAAGTAAGGTCTAACTTGAAACTATGTATGTTGTTTGACCAGTCATAACTGATTACTATTGTTTGTAAAAGGAGAATCTATTACCACTAAATATCTGTTTTGTTGTAGTAACTTGAACTACTGCAACCTAGTTCCTCCACAGACCTACTAAGGACATGGTCTTCTTTTATTTTTTGTCAATCATCTAAACATGATTTCATCTCAGCTCAGCACAAGTACTTTTGGTTTGATATGGAGAAAAAAAAGTCATAGATATATCATTCAAAGGTAATCCCTCAAGTTAGCTATATAGGGTACACAAATATGAAAAAGGAAAATGCTTCTTCAAAATCAACAAGGATAATTATACAAAGAATTTTGAGACTAATAAGACTCCGACAATTAGTGTATCATATCATATTATATTTTAGGAACATTGAGATACTCTTAAACTTGCCTGCAAATTTCATTTTGACATACTAACTATATCTTGTTCCAATTGAGCATATGAAAACATTGCAACAAAATAAAAACAAAACATGTGATGATGCTTAATTGACATAGACATTGTTGAGAAAATGGTTAACCTTAGCTTTCTCTCTCTGCGGTACTTGCGTTAACTTGAGAAAATTGCACTTACATATCAAGGAAATTATATCTACTATTTAAACACTTCCATGTTAATTGCTAAGTGGAAGTCTCCTTATTTTATTTGAAAAACTAAAAGGTTCAATCAAATATTGTCAAGAAAATTTAAAATGAAAGATTCCCCAAACATCGTTGCTTGGCAATGCTAAAATCTTTCATCTATTGGAATTCATCGCTTGAAATGCACAAAAAATAAATGAAAATTTTCTCCAATTGCAACAACCATATCTGTCAGGATGTTTAACTATGTGCTCAAACTCCTAGAATTAACAAATTATAGTAATATTTAAATATTAAGAGCAGAAAATCACCTATACTTCTTGTAACGACCCAAAGTACACCCTAGTCGTTACCGGCGGCGGCGGCCTCTACGAGGACTAAGGCAAGCCCTTAGCGTTCGTTATAGCACATCATAGGTAAGAAAATACGGGAAAATTAAAAACTTTTGGTTATATAGCAAGGAGGTTTACATAGACCTCTACATAGGAAACATTCATAGGCTTCTCTCATAAACAAAATACAACATATAGGAATTTAGTTTGTCTCACATTAAACCATCTATAAAGTGAATCAGAATCACAATAGTTTGGGCATATCCCTTAGTCTATTACAATGTGACATATAGGCTACAATGAAAGTCTCAACATGATAATGGAATAATTATCTCAAAACATAGACAAAACTAATAAGGTTTGATGAGTGGCTTTATCCTGGGAACTCATGAGGACTCACCAATTGACTTAGGAAAGAGCCAAGTCTTCTTCTTCAATGACCACTAATCTCCTCAATGGCCCAAACCTAACATGTTTGAGAAAAAGGGAAAAAATATGGGTTAGTACAAATCACATGTACTAAGTATGGCTCCTATGCACAAAATCATCAATGCATGAGAATATGACAATTTACTCAAAACCATGCTTTCTATCAATTTATCTCAACATGCATATATAAGAAGCAAAATAAGTCAATTCAACATAATAGCAACCAAACGTGTAGATCACCCAAGCAATACTTGTGCAATGCCAAAGATAGAACCCCATAATCCCATCCAAGGCTAAATATCACATTAAGCAACCCACTTCATACTTACAACATACTTTCATAACATGCTTATGCATCAATGCTTACTCATAGCTTATTAACATAACCATAATCATAGTCATAATCATAATCATAATCATAAAAGAACATTACTAGGACCATCCCTTAGGATCCCACACGTGCAATGAGTAAGAGAGGGCCCATTCCCTCCCTCACCCTATGTAGTAGCCTTCAAGACAACCCTAATAAGAGTTCACATACTTCACTTATTCATTTACTTTCACATCAAGAATACAAGTGCAATAACTGACATGAGACCATGTGAGCTATATTGAATCCGGTGTTCTACTCCCACACCGAAAAGAGAGGGTTAACACTTGCCTAAGGTGCAACCATTCGTACGTAGCTATCTAGGTGGATCCACTAAGATAGAGTCCTATGTTGGCACATAGTTAAGGGTCAAGGAGATTGTTTCTAGAAACCTTGACTTACTAACGTGGAGGTTTCCATCTCATGAGACAACACATAATTAGGGACTTACTAACGTGAGGAAGCCCATGTGGGAGATCGGACTTACTAACGTGAGACCTCCATCTCATTTACATTCCTTTTCGGTGCTAAGCAATTATTCCATTTAGTAATCATCATATAACATTATACAAGTTTACATTAGTCTCTTTTAGACCTTTAAGTAAACATCTTATCATAATAGCTCATAGGTGATCACAAGTGAGAACTATCCTTTCACTTTAGATACAATATTATAATCATGAGAAACAACATTCAATTATATAATGATCACATCATAACATAATTACATACTTCATAGCCAATTCATAGATCTAGGGTTAGGGATGAGGGATCCTTGTCACCAATATCACAACAACACAATTAGCTATAGCATCATTATCACATAAGTAGATTTCACCTTGCATAATTGAGATCAAAGGAGAATCAAGATCATACCTCATTGCCCTTCATGGAACTTCACCCTTCAATTCCCAATAATTCACAGCCAACATATGAAAATAGGGAAATTCATGAAGTATTAACATAACTGAAATCAAAGTAAACAAGGGACATGTTCAACACCCTCAACAATTCACCTTAATCAATCCAAGAAATTAGGGATTTGGGGGAAAGACATGGGTGAAGGGGAAAACTCATAGGAATTCATCAATTGACCATAATTCATACTTAAACAATATTAATTAATTATAATTTATCACAGTTAACTCACAATTTTGTTTTAGAAAGAAGACCCAATGTGAGGAGAAAAACCCTTGTTTTGGGGGATATAGAAATCATCTTTTGAAGGGCCTCTTGGGGAAAAGAATCCCAATATTGAAAGAAACCATACCTTATTGATAAGATATCCAAAAATTGAGTTGAGAAACTTGAAGGCTTGATCTTCTTCTTGGAGCTTTATTGGTCTTCAATGGAGTTTTGGAGAAAGAGAGAATTTGGGAGAGAGAGAGTGATTTTTTTGATTTCAACTTGTGGGACTTGATTTTTTTGTGTTAGAATGGACCTAAAACTGACCCTAATACATTATATAGTCACCCATTAAATTACCCAAAAGACCCCTCACTTAAATGAGTTTATTTGTGAAGTCAAAACACCCAAAATACGACTTTTACGATAAGTGGGAAGTAGGTGCGCGTCGAGAGGATAATTCCCCAATTTATTTTTGAATTTTGAGATGAGGCAGTAGGGTCCGTGTCAGACCCACGTCGCGAGGCCGACTTCAGATTCCCATGTGATGGCTGCGCGACGCGCAGCCGCCACCAGAATATGCCTGCGTGCAAGCTGCCTTGGCAGCTTGCTCGCCCAACTTCGGGTCCTCCCCAAGGACCCTTCCGGTGGTCCTTGGGGTGTCGTTTTCAGAATTTTATGGACTTCATGTGACCCTCCGAAACCTTCACCAAACATAGGGACGCCAACTAGTTAAATTTCGCTAGTTTCCGGACGTTAAGACTTTTCTTTAATCCTATTGCTCCGATACTTCTCAAACAAGTTGTTTATACTTATTTAGGTCTAAAATCATTATTACTAAACATATTAGGCTCTATTATAGGTCATGGGTTTCCAGGGTGTTACACTTTTCCTCCTCCGACTCTTCTTCTAATGATTCTCTTCTTTGAAGGAAATACCTTGACAAAGTTATATACCAAATTTGAAGAGAATTAAAAATGATTTAGAATTGTTGGCTCAGTTGAGATGTTTTAAACAAAATTTTGTAAGGAATATCTAATCCTGACTTCAAGTCTTAGTCAGGTGAAAATGGAATTGAAACTTCTGATGTAATCAAAGTTTTTGCAGCAGTAAAGCTTGATCAACAATCATTACACTATAGGAGGACGTTTTATGGACACAAGGTAACACTGGATGAAGGCAATACATGGGATAATTAACTTTCTCCAACTCTGTGGCATTTTTGTACCCATTGATATTAGTATCATACTCGTATAGATGATGATACTGCATTGAGAGACATTCTACAAGAAAACACACTTATTAGATATTGATCTAGACTGGAAAGCCAATAATCATGCCTCCACACCCAAAACCAACTTGTGGGAATCCTCTAACATTTGCTTGCACTGTTATAAGTAGCAAGGACTGTGTGCTTTCTAAAACTGTATATTCTCGGGGAAAGTAAACGCTAATTTTACCGTGGCTTATATCATAATGATCAAGAAACTCAGGAAGGTCAGTTAGTATGTAAAATCTGCTGAATAAGTTGGAATTTTCACAATATATCTTCGTGCTATTCCATAATGTATTCTTCTTGATTTCATGTCATTTTTCATGTTGAAATTTGGTTTTGATAAGGAATCCTATTTCAAACCCTATCCCCTCTCCTCTCTTCTACATTGCTCCTATCAAGTAATGTATTATTTGCAATTATACCACTACAAATAAATATATCCAAAAGTAATGAAAAAATTGAGTTTTTATCATTGGGAAAATCTGGGATTTTTGTAATTTGGGAAACTTATTGGATGTAATTAGTCCAAAAGTATGATATTTCCACACGTTATACTAGTTATTCAGTTAGAAACTCAAAATAATTTAAACAGAAAAATGAGGAAATATCACAAATAGCAAACATAATAGATATAATAAGGCTATACAATTATAGTTTAGATAATTGTTCTTCATAGCTATTATTATGTTTGTTAGGCAGGCTGCAGTTCCTATAGTTTTGTCTGTTTGTTGTTGGGAAAATATATTCACAATGGAGGCATACTATAATCTTACAACTTACATGAATAATGAAAACTAATACGTTTCTGCTTAAACATATACAATTATCCCAGAACACAAAATTTAATTCAATAATTTCCTCTTGAAGCGTGAGCAGACACCCTCAAGCGAATCCCCAAGTTACACATACCTTCAAGAGAATCCACAAGATAGACAACAACTTTCCACTCTCATATAATGATCCCAAGTTTACATCCGAAACCTCTCAATACTTGGGTAGACAAGTATGATAGAAAACTAATTAATCTATTTTATAGGTTAGGAGAATTTCTATTTATAGAGATTTTTTTCCAATCCAAAAAAGAGTAGAAACCTAGTTTATTTCTGATAAAGTAGAAAAACCCATAATATTCTTCCTCTCCCATAGAAATATGTTTCTAAGTTCTAGTTTAATTGGGCAATATAGGGACCACAATATTGTAGAAATCAAAATTAGGCATAAAGGCCCTTTATTGACTTGAAATAATAACTAGACCTCATAGAGGCCCAACTTTACAAATCCTAAAATCATAAAAGACAAGAAAATGAGAGGACAAAAACAAAACAATAATTAGAAAGTATTCTAAAGCCCAACACAATCTTTAAGCTCCAATTTGTCTGCCAGGGTGGTTGTTGAAGTCGAATCTGCTGCTGAGTGTCGTGGATTCATCAAAGGTTGCAACAAGTTGTGGTTGGGATAATTCCACAAGATGCACTCTAATTTCTCATGACTGTCATCGAAACATAGCGAGTTAAATTCACTTTGCCTCAGCTTGAAAAAACCAAGCAAGATTTGATTCACTTCATCTCTCATTGCATCAAGCTTTTTCAACGATCTTTGAGATCCATTACAATATTTTACCATTTCATGCAGATTCAGCCAGAAATCTAGCTAATACCCCTGCACAGTCCAAGTGTTTCTTTGTTAATGTTGCTAAAATTCATTTGTGAGGCTTCCTATTATGGATATAATATCAAATAATTAATTTGAAGTATTCTTACCATGATAAATTTAAATCATTACACTAGATATTCGTAATGGCACTTCTCTATTTATATTTCCAAAATCCCCACTACATACTTATGTAAGTCCCCATGTTAAAATTACAAATACTAATTAATAAATAAAATTCTTGAAGAATTTAACTAGATGATTAATTTTCTTCAGAGCACTACTTAACTTATTTCATGTGTCGGATTCATAAATCCAATTGCACGTGTTGACACACTTAAGTTTCTCAAAAAGACCTATCAATCTCTATATCGAAACATGTATTTCATTAACTAACGTACTATTCTTCAATTTATATTACTATCATCCAATCTACCAGGCATTTTGACACATCTCAAAATCTCACCTTCTAATAAATCAAAACGATAATTAGTATATGCATATCATAATAGTTATATGAAGATTGATATTATAAGTAAATTTAACAATTTAGAGAATATAATTTTGTCAGTCAAACTAAAGCAAATAAGTTTACTTGGTCCCATAGAAATATGTTTCTAAGTTCTAGTTTAATTGGGCAATATAGGGACCACAATATTGTAGAAATCAAAATTAGGCATAAAGGCCCTTTATTGACTTGAAATAATAACTAGACCTCATAGAGGCCCAACTTTACAAATCCTAAAATCATAAAAGACAAGAAAATGAGAGGACAAAAACAAAAAGATAATTAGAAAGTATTCTAAAGCCCAACACAATCTTTAAGCTCCAATTTGTCTGCCAGGGTGGTTGTTGAAGTCGAATCTGCTGCTGAGTGTCGTGGATTCATCAAAGGTTGCAACAAGTTGTGGTTGGGATAATTCCACAAGATGCACTCTAATTTTTCAAGACTGCCATCGAAACATAGCGAGTTAAATTCACTTTGCCTCAGCTTGAAAAAACCAAGCAAGATTTGATTCACTTCATCTCTCATTGCATCAAGCTTTTTCAACGATCTTTGAGATCCATTACATTATTTTACCATTTCATGCAGATTCAGCCAGAAATCTAGCTAATACCCCTGCACAGTCCAAGTGTTTCTTTGTTAATGTTGCTAAAATTCATTTGTGAGGCTTCCTATTATGGATATAATATCAAATAATTAATTTGAAGTATTCTTACCATGATAAATTTAAATCATTACACTAGATATTCGTAATGGCACTTCTCTATTTATATTTCCAAAATCCCCACTACATACTTATGTAAGTCCCCATGTTAAAATTACAAATACTAATTAATAAATAAAATTATTGAAGAATTTAACTAGATGATTAATTTTCTTCAGAGCACTACTTAACTTATTTCATGTGTCGGATTTATAAATCCAATTGCACGTGTTGACACACTTAAGTTTCTCAAAAAGACCTATCAATCTCTATATCGAGACATGTATTTCATTAACTAACGTACTATTCTTCAATTTATATTACTATCATCCAATCTACCAGGCATTTTGACACATCTCAAAATCTCACCTTCTAATAAATCAAAACGATAATTAGTATATGCATATCATAATAGTTATATGAAGATTGATATTATAAGTAAATTTAACAATTTAGAGAATATAATTTTGTCAGTCAAACTAAAGCAAATAAGTTTACTTGGTCCCATAGAAATATGTTTCTAAGTTCTAGTTTAATTGGGCAATATAGGGACCACAATATTATAGAAATCAAAATTAGGCATAAAGGCCCTTTATTGACTTGAAATAATAACTAGACCTCATAGAGGCCCAACTTTACAAATCCTAAAATCATAAAAGACAAGAAAATGAGAGGACAAAAACAAAAAAATAATTAGAAAGTATTCTAAAGCCCAACACAATCTTTAAGCTCCAATTTGTCTGCCAGGGTGGTTGTTGAAGTCGAATCTGCTGCTGAGTGTCGTGGATTCATCAAAGGTTGCAACAAGTTGTGGTTGGGATAATTCCACAAGATGCACTCTAATTTTTCAAGACTGTCATCGAAACATAGCGAGTTAAATTCACTTTGCCTCAGCTTGAAAAAACCAAGCAAGATTTGATTCACTTCATCTCTCATTGCATCAAGCTTTTTCAACGATCTTTGAGATCCATTACAATATTTTACCATTTCATGCAGATTCAGCCAGAAATCTAGCTAATACCCCTGCACAGTCCAAGTGTTTCTTTGTTAATGTTGCTAAAATTCATTTGTGAGGCTTCCTATTATGGATATAATATCAAATAATTAATTTGAAGTATTCTTACCATGATAAATTTAAATCATTACACTAGATATTCGTAATGGCACTTCTCTATTTATATTTCCAAAATCCCCACTACATACTTATGTAAGTCCCCATGTTAAAATTACAAATACTAATTAATAAATAAAATTATTGAAGAATTTAACTAGATGATTAATTTTCTTCAGAGCACTACTTAACTTATTTCATGTGTCGGATTCATATAATCCAATTGCACGTGTTGACACACTTAAGTTTCTCAAAAAGACCTATCAATCTCTATATCGAGACATGTATTTCATTAACTAACGTACTATTCTTCAATTTATATTACTATCATCCAATCTACCAGGCATTTTGACACATCTCAAAATCTCACCTTCTAATAAATCAAAACGATAATTAGTATATGCATATCATAATAGTTATATGAAGATTGATATTATAAGTAAATTTAACAATTTAGAGAATATAATTTTGTCAGTCAAACTAAAGCAAATAAGTTTACTTGGTCCCGTTTAAATACATAAAAGTGCGCTAGAATAAAAAGTTTGAACTTTACCATTCTCATAATGGAGATAAACTAAATATAATTGTTGTACTTTTGAAATATCTTATATTAAGAATCTCAAACAGAGATTTCTGAATTAGAACTAACTGCAATAAGAAGAACCGTAGTTCATCACTATAGATAGCGAGTGACATTCTACCTATCCCTTTCTCTATTATCTTTGTCACAATAAAAACTGTTAGTTTTATCTTAAAAAAATAACTACTTGCAATTAACTTAATTACTTATCTATAATTATATGTGACTACAAAATATACTTGGTTCTCCTTCGAGCTCTGCGTAGATCAGAAGCCATATTCCTTCCACATTTTAGCGTGTCATTTACTTGAGAAATGGTTTTATTTTGTGATTAAATCTTCACTTGTAATCAGTTTGTCGGTCAAAGTTAAATGTCCATTTGATGTCTCTATATGATAAAATTTTTCAACTCATGTACTCGTATGTAATAATATTTCTAAAAGAGACGAGTATTGTTCTTGCTTAGTTAGTTATGCTGGTTACATTTTTTTTTTAAAACATTTAGTGTAAGAATATGGATGATCAATCTATGTAGATTCCTATCTTATCTGTATGCGCACAAAAACATAGATTTTAAGATTTTTTCCTAGTCCATTAGTTAGTTGAGTTGTATGGATAAGTTTCCTTTTAAATTGTTTAGTGACGACAATGTTAAATGTGGAAGGATCTTTGATAAAAAAAATGTGAAATGTTAACTTTTTATTTAAAATACATGAATGATGGCTTGGTTCTTTTGAGTTTTGCTTAATGTTTCCAATTGTAGGAGGAATTTCTTGTTAGGCATTTGCACATTTTCATGTTTTGGATAGAGTATCCGTTTTAGGAGCTTACTTAGCTCTATATTTTGTTCACTATCATTTAAACTTGAACTGTCTTACTAATTTCCTCACTCTCTCTTTATTTACCTGAATACTTTTGGAACTATTTGGAGTCTTCATCAAATACTTCTACCATGCAAGAAGTCTCATTTCAAGAATCATCATCATTGTTCAATCTGAAAAGAGGCATCCTCTCTTCCGCTTTGTATCTCCCGCTTCTCAAAAACTCATGCAATATGGAGATGGCAAAGTAGCATAGAAATCTTGAAAACTACTCCTTTCTTTCCACTTTTAGTCATTACTTTATTGTGTTTGTGTTCGTGCTGATATTTTGACCTTGTATTATAAGATACTTATTTGCTCTTTGCCATTACCACTTTTTTAAGACTTGCTACTTTAGTCTTTATAGATTACGTATGTTTGGCCTTGTGGATTTTTCATTTTTCTTGACAATAATTTTAAGAAATAAATCAGTACACCTTGCTTAAATCCATTGACAAAATCCATTCACCGAAAAGATTTTGGTATAAAATGTCTAATGCACAAATTTTGTTGAATGTTTTAAACCATTCCAAAAAAGGGTGAAGTGAGCTTTTACTAAAGATGGATAAGTTTTCAACTGCTTGGATAAAGGTTTCTTTGATCAATTTCGGTTTTATTACTTTTCTGATTTTTTGCAAAATATGAGGGATTTTATTTTAAAGATAAATATCACAAGTCTTAATAACATATTCCTTTTAAATTTGCTCTTTTAAAAACTAATTAACCTATGTTTTGGCCAACTAATCATTTTAGCGGATTTTAAAGTGTGTGTTTCCCCTTTAGGATATTAGAACTTTTACCAATAATTCCTTAAGGTTAAACAATAATTCAAAGTTAACTTAGCATCACTTTAGCAAAAAAGGAGCCCGAATTTACTATATTATATTGTACATTGTTTGACCTCGAGTTAAAATGAGGTATAATATTAAAAATAATATCATAAATAAGGCAATGTATATGAAGATATTGACAATGGATGACTTCAATAGTATTAGAAGCTCAAAGGAGCATACAATAATTCTAGCATGAATGCATTTACAAAAAGCGATTGTCAGAAATCAAAAGTGTTAAATTCATATGTTTATTTTATTATAAAATATGAGGGATAGGTAATATTTTTTTCTTAATAAATAATAAAATTGTCATCTAATTTTTAATGGGCATTTTCGTAGGATTATGAAGATAAAATATTTAGCTTCTCTGTTTTAGGTTTGAGAAAATAGAAAAAATTTCCTCTTTCCAAACCTAGTGAAAGAACCCCTGAAGCCACCGGCAGTCCGTGGTTGATACGATCAAATTACCCATCCCTAAAGAAGCATAAGTGATCGTTATTAAGTAAAGAACACAACTTGTATGTTGGAGTCGATTTCACGAGGAATATGGTTTGGACTTAACTTTAACCCACGATAATATCCGTTTAGTCAAGGTATTTCCGAAAAAGTAAGTAAAAGGAGGGTGGGGTGGGGTTGTGAAACAAATTCCTAAGATTATGTAAGTATCAAGTAAGAAAGAATTAACTTCGGTTGTTATGAAGAGGAGAAAGTAAGCAGGGTATACGTGTTCCCCACAAGCTCATAATGCGTTAATCAAAGTAATAACAATCCCTTCCTAGTGTATTACATGCAAAGTGATAAGTTATGTATCTCTAAATTCTTGGTCCGGCATCTAGAGAATTTCACCCCGCACCTTGGTTCGTCTACGTATGTATAATTTACTATCGCTTACCTTTTACCTTATATTAGACGTCGCATGATGCATGGCTTAATTTTTACCCTTGCACAAATTGACACTAGACTATTAGATAGTATCACACTAAATCGAAGTTGATAATTCTTTTATTATTCAATACCTCCTTGGTTTGACAAGTAAAAACAAGGCGATTTTTAACGTTTGCAGCCGCTAAAAGTACTTCTAAGCGAAATAATTATCAATGCATGCAACAACACTATTCAAGAATTCCTTAATTACTATTCATACTTAATTAATCGCTCATGGTTCCCAAAACCCTAGCTGTCGAGTTTAGTTACCCATAATCACAAGAACACAATTCATTATTTTAGAAGAAAGAATTATGAACTTATGTAGTGAGAACAGTAAGCGCAAAATTTCAACTTGAATATCAATACCAAAATCTTCAAAATCAACTTAAGAAATCAATAGTTGCAAAGGTGTGCAAAAACTGATCTCCAAAGTCTTAAACTAGAAAAATAACAATGTAATAGTGTCTAGAATCGAAGAAATGAGGTTTACGTTCTCTATTTATAGAAGACAAATCCTAAATAAAAAGGGAAACAAAATACGAAAATAAACTGCACGACGCGTCTTCATTCTACGGATTGACCTACGGTCCGTAAGTCGAGTTACGGACAGTAGGTCCCTTCCGTGGCTCCATACATAGCCAATTTTCCATCTTTGAAAATGAAAACTTCTCAGTCAACTTCTATGGTCCAACAATATGTGATATACCGTAGTTTCACGGTACTTTCAATGCTTTTTCCTTAAGATTGGTGTGTGTCTAGAGCCTTTTTGTAGTAGTTTTAACATGTTTTTATCTTTATTTTGCAGGAAAGGTGTCCAAAACCAAAACGCAGTTGGCAGCTGAGATTTATTGCAGAGGTGACCCATGAAGGCCATCGATTGCCCGTCGTTACATCGAGGACCGTAGATGGTGACCGTCGATTGAAAGTTCAGGCATCTGGAGAAACTCGGGGAAATCTGACCAAGTTTGGGGCTACGGAAGGATCGACGGTCCGTCATGTTGAATCGTCGATTGAATCAGAGATGGTCCTAGTACCCGAAGTTGAATAAAGTCTAAGTATGGAACGACGGAAGGCATCGACGGACCGTAGATGCATCGACGGACCATGCTGTTGGTCCATCGATTGATTCAGAGAAGATGCCAGCCGAAGAAGAAAAAAGATGCTCAGTCTGGACTGACGGAGGCAGTCAACGGTCCGTCATTTCATCGACGGACCGTATGTGGGGGTCGTCGATTACAGCCGCGTTTTTGGATAACTTTCCTTATTTTAATTTCTTTTAATTTAGGACAATATTTTCTATAAATAGGGTGTAAAACCTCATTTTTGGGGTTGGATTCTATTACTACTATTCTTAGTTTGTCTTTAGAGATTGGGTTTTTGCAACTTTGACATTAAATCAAATTTCCGAATTTGGTTTTAAGTGATTTCTTGTTGTTTCAAGTTGAATTTTTGGATTTTCTTTGAAATTGTCAAAGTAAGTTCATGATTTATTGTTTATCCACCATGAATTGTGTTCTTCTATGCATGGATAACTAAATCCACAAATAGGGTTGTGGGAACCATGGGTGATTAAAAAAGTAAACCTAGCTTAATAACAATTCTCAAATAGGTTATTGCATGCATTGATAATTCTTTCGCTTAGAAGTATTTTTAACAAGTGCACGCGTTAGAACTCGCCTTATTGCTACTTGTCGGTCCAAGGAGGTAGTTAATAGGAAAAGAATTATCAACATAGATTTAGTGTGATACTATCTAATAGTCTAGTTTCAATTTGTGCGAAGTAATAACTAAGTAATACATCGAATATGATGTTTAATATGGAGTAAAGATAAGGGTTAGTAGCTTAGACACACGTAGACGGACCAAGGTATGGGGTGAAATTCTCTAAGTGCCGGACCAAGGACTTAGAGATACCTAACTTATCACATTGCATACGAAACACTAGGGAAGAATTGTTATAGCTAGGAATACTGCGTTATGAACCTATGGGGAACACTTCACCCTAGTTTCTCTCACAACTTGATAAACACTAAAGATTTACTCCTGTCAATTGTTTTACTTAGAGACATTAAAATACTTTTGTTTCACAAAACCCCCCCTTTTATTTACCTGTTTTTGGAAAGGATTTGAATAAATAAAAGTAATCGTACATTGAAGTTAAGTCTAAATCATTTTCCTCGTAGGATCGAACCCAACTTAATAGTTGGGTTCTTTATTTGATACGACCGCTTATACTTCTTTAGGGAGGTATAATTTGAGCGTATCAAATATTGGCACTGCTGCCGGGGAAAGTGGCTTTTTGATTAACTTTAATAACATTACTGAATTTTAGTCAACAATTTCCTCATTTTACTTTTTTCTTTTATTTTTATTTCTCTCAGGTCTAGCTCTATTGTATGACAAGTACACAGAGGCGAGGAGAACCAATACTTCCATTCGATCCTGAACTTAACCAGCAAAACCCAACTAATCTAGGTGATGGGATCATTCGTCAGCCTCCACCACTAGTTGATGCTCACAATCAAGTAGTTGTGGAAAGACCAGTTGATGATGCTTCGAGGATGCAACCTCCCATCCCACGCCCTCAAGAGTTCTATCGGGGCAACGTCAATATCACTGATTATGATGGGCCTCTTCTCCTACCTCCTCTACCGCAGGGGCACATGTTCGTGGTAACTAGTAGCTTGATGCAGATGCTCACTGCAAGGGGTTTGTTTTCAGGGCTACCATCTGAGGATCCCATTGCTCACATAGCCAAACTGAGGTCGGTATGAGAGAGTTGTGTGGGGAGGACAGGCTTAGAAATAAACGTCATCGGGTTGAGAGTGTTCCTTCCATCACTGACGGGAGAGTCCGCAATATGGTTTACTGAGTTGCCCTATAATTCTATCTATACCTGGGATCGGTTGAGGGATGTGTTCCTAGCACGGTATTACTCGGTGTCAAAAAAGTTCAACCACAAAGATAGAGTGAACAACTTTGTGGCACTACCTTGGGAGTTGGTAAGTAGCTCTTAGGACAAATTTACTGCATACGTGAGAGGTGTCCAAAACCACCACATTGATGATGAGTTGTTGAAAGAGTACTTCTATCAGGGACAAGATGATAATAATAAAGCATTGCTCTACACTATTGCGGGTGGTTCTTATGGTGAGTGCACATATGCAGAGATCGCAGAGAAGTTTGAGAAAATCTCTCGCAACAATAAGGCTTGGAGTGTAACATTCTAGAAAATGTACTTGTCTAGTGAAGAGTCTATTAAATTTTAAGAATACGTATTGGGGTACATAGGCATCCCAATGCCCAATATTGAGTAATATTGGGCATGTTAGAGAATATTGGCTTAAGGTGTTAGCCAAATTTTATGTATTGACAAGTAACTTAACATACACTCCAATCCAAGCTTGTTTAGGAATTGGACCTGCAATGAAGACCCTAATATAAAATTCTTATTTTCATCGCTTACACACATTAGGTATGAGGCATCCAAGTTTCAAGCCTAGGTACCGTAGCACATGATCATTTAAAATGATCATGTAGATTAAACATTGCCCAAGGACATAGTGAGGATCCTTGGGGACAAGAAGTGAACCTTCCTGAGTGCACGGTTAGGAAAGTGCATGGCAACAAATGTGTAAGCACATGTGCTACGAGCCGAGAGACCAAGCCCAACCGATTCGATTAGGGCGGTTAGGGACATGCACGCGTCGGGTCAAGCCACGTGGGGCCAAACTTCCTAACCAGTCCTAGGCTCTAACTAACTGAACTAACTAGCTAACTAACCTAGGACTAACTAATATGAACTAACTAGTGTGCCCGGAATCCTAAGACCTAACCGGGTGACACTAGCCGAGTAGCTAACTAAAGAAACATCCTAGTACCTAACCTAGGATGGTCCAAAGGGGTTAGTTATGGTCCTAGCGACTTAAGGGGTACTTTAGTAATTAACCTAGGTCACTTAATTAATTAAATTAGCAACTTAAATAATTAATTTAAATTCATGGTCAAACCGAGACCCTTAGCAATTTTCAGAATTTGTCTAAGTCAAATACTCTTCTATTTTTAGTCAATTTAGGAGGGGTGTTTTGGTAATTAGCTAATTGATTTATTTAATGAAGTTAATTAGCCTAATTTAAATTAGTCAATATTCAGTTCCTAAGTCTTAGACTCACGTTTAACCAGTAGAAACCTACGACTGAAAAACAGTTAGCAAACGTAAGAAAAACCTTAGGCGATTTCAAGGCTGTTCTTCAAGATTTTTGTGCAAAGTACAGGGTAATCTTGTAGATTCAATTATTCAGTAAGGTATGGGTTTTCTTTCTTGGATTCATTTCCCCAGGAGGCTTTTCAAACGTTTTGATTCAAGAAAACCGAAACTAGAGTTGTTCCCAATGAAATTGTCGAATGTTCATCTCCCTAGTTCTCCATATTTCCGATTCTAGTAGTATGTATAATGTAAATCTCGAGCATGTTGTTGGTATGTGGTGCTAACTGATCATTATGTATAGGTTTATGTGATTTATAATGTAGAATGAGACCTATAGGTTAGATCCGTATGATTTGAGTATTATTTACATGAGATAAGATATGTTGTAATGCCTAATTGTGTTTGAGAAGATGAAATTGTTATAAGTCGTTGATGAAATGTTTATTGTATAAAGGAATGAAGGTTTCGATTACTGTGTCTCTTTACAGTAAATATGTTTGAAAGTGTTTGGAATACAATGTTTCCAAGAAGAAATAAGAATGAGAATCAAATCTAGTTAATGAATTTTCAATGCCAAATCAACGTACTGAATTGTTCTTATAGACTAATCAAACGCTAAAACTTGACTTGCTTAATATGATAAGATTACTCTAGTATATACATGAAGTTAATTCACTTGGCTAGTGATAATATCAAAATTTGATTTATGCCAATAAATTAGCCAGCAATATTATTTCCAAAAATATGTAATAGAATTGGCTAATGACTAAGTCATACCAATCTTAATTCAGTGAACTCATAACATAGGGTATGTCAATGATTGGGACAAGTCCCAACATACCCTATCTAAATGAACTTGTGAATATAGTAGCACATTGAATAAATCCTTATAACTTCACAAAGAATGGTACAAGACTATCAATTAACGTTGAACAAGATAAGGTGAGTAATAAAATAACTAAAAGCTTATGAGTTATGAAATTGACCTAATATAGGGTGTTAAAGGAAGTGAGACAAGTATCACTTACACTTAAACGATTATGTCAAAGATACTCACATAAAAGGGTGTTAGAAATCGAGAGACAAGTCTCACTCACACCATGATGATAATGTAAGATTTAAGTTCACGTTCATCAAGTATAGAAAGGGATGACCAGTCATCCATTGAGCTAAGTATACCTCATACTAGAAGCAAGCTTCCACAATGTATGAGTCAACTCTAAAAGTTGTAAAGTATAATAAATCTCAGCTAAGCACCGATAAACTAGCAATGAGCTTGTGCGAGCACATGTAAGACTCATGAGATGAGACTACCACCAAGGTGGATAAGGGTCTCCAAGTTCTCCTAGTCTTTGAACTATGTCGCCAGCATAGATTACTAGCTAGTGGATACACATAAGAAAGCTAGGGAGTATTCGGTTTCACTTTGGTCGGTGAACCACCTCTTTTCGGTGTGGGGGAAGACACTGGATTTCATGTTAGCTCACATGATCTATGTCGGTTAATGCTATAGATTTCAGTAAGAAAGTAATAAAGTAAGTAAGTAAGAAATAAAGAAGTAGGAAGCTGAGGGGTGTTCGGATAGGATGACCAAAGGCTGAGGTTAGACTAAGTAATGATGCGAGTCATTCTTAGTCATTTCACATAAAGATCCCAATGAAAGTCTTAAAAGAATATCCTAAGTCAACCTAGCATATTCAAAGTGAACGTGTGATCAAAGAAGAAGAAATGTAAGTTCAAAGTGAACTAAGTAAGCAAAAGCATAAGAATATCAATCATCAGTGTTTGATAGGAATGAAGTCTTAACAGTTACTAGTTTATGCCAATAAAGGGAGAAAAACATAATGACTCATCAATTAGAGTATCAATATATGCCACAAAATCTATATATTATGCAAATAATTAAAGAATGGGCATAGCCAATAAATATTGGCTTATAATGACTTCATACCCAATTTAACAAGAATGAAAAAAATAACTTTTGAGTAGGGTAGCCAAATAATTTCCTTAGTCTTTTGGATTACTTACTTGATTCATTGTACGTATGGGACTAAAATGAATCATTGAACTTGTAATTAAAACATAGGATCAAAGGAAATCATTGAACTACACAACAGAAAGAAGAAAAGACTGAAATTAGACTAAGTCTGGGAGAGGGAGCTCTCGGCCTAAGAAGAGCAAAATTATTAAATTTTGTTTGAGTTGTTCTCAAATTATGTTAATGATTCGAAGGTCTTATGTTCATATAGAAAATGAATTTTGTGGTTTAAATGCATGAAAATATATCATATTCATAGCATGATTCATAAATAACGAATTAGGAAAGTAAAGTGACTTCACTTTCAAAAAAATGGCATGTTGCTATAGGAAGAGCTTTCCTTGATCATGAATAGTCCTTATGTGTTTATGTGCATACACCCATACTTAATACAAGTGTGTACTAACCCATATACAATTACTATTTTTATAGGTGCAGGTCCTTGAAGAAGATTGAAGATCGTTCGAAGCTGTTTGGACTAGTACCTCCAGACTTTTGTAGGTCCTCTTGAGTTCGAGGATGCCTATGCTTTACTTCTAGCTTTAGTACATTAGACATAGCTAGTGGATTTTTTTCCTTATCGTTTCTTTTCAAAACATTTGTTCAAGCTTTTGTATTAAGGCCGGTTTGGCAACTATTACTATTATTATGAATTCTTCGCTTCAATTGTTCAATCTATTAATAGATGGTTGCTTAGTTTGAGCTATTAGTATATCCCTCTTATGCAATTATATGATGTCTAAGTACACTTTCGTAAAGTTTTATATTTTTCGCTAAATTTAATTGTATGATTGTGATGAAAGCTAAGAAGAGGATTGTCTGCGACTCTCAGAGGTTAACGACGCCGGTATCATCTGGGTCTAGGACCCGGGTATGACAAACTTGGTATCAGATCATGATGTTAACTTACTTAGGAGCTAAGACTCAAAACAACCACGTTGCGTAGTTTCTAGCTTATGGTTGTGAAGTGCACAACAACCATGACTTAGAGACTTAGTGATGTTACGAATATTCCCTTCTTCTACTCTTTATCGTGCCACGTAGAGTTTTGACATTTTGTGTCATTCTAGCATCTAAGTTCCTTCTTGTGTGTGCATGTAGAAAAATGAACACAAGAAGAAACGCAGGCAGGAGAGTTTGAGAAGCAATTGATGGGGGAAACCAAGCTCCTCCTAAAGCCCCGGCTGCTGGAGTGCAAGTGCCTTTCAACCCAGCTGCGTTGACGGATGGAGAAGTGAGAGCAGCAGTGGTTCAGATGGACCAAGCCATCACTGCTCAGGACAGGCTATCACAGCCCAGGCCACTAGAGTGGGTGCTCCCAGGGAGAACCCACATGCTAGCACCATCCTTACCATACTGAGAGATTTCACCAAGTTAAATCCTCCAGTCTACTGTGGGTCCAGAACCAATGAGGATCCCCTGGAGTTTGTGGATGAGGTTCACAAGATTCTCTCTGCTATGGGTGTTAATGAAGAGGAGAAGGCTGAGTTGGCTACATACCACTTCAAGGATGTGGCTTAGGTATGGTACACGATGTGGTTAGATGACCGAGCACCAGGAGAAGTCCCCATCACTTGGGAAATTCTCAAGACTGCATTCCTGGAGAGGTTCTTTCCCAGAGAGCAGAGAGAGACTAAGGTTCAGGAGTTCATCAACGTACGTCAGGGAGGTATGTCAGTCACGGTATACTCCTTGAAGTTTGCTAAACTTTCCAAATATGCTTCTTCACTGGTGTCCAGTAGCAGGAATGAGATGAGCAGGTTTGTGACTGGTGTATCGGAGGATCTGGAGGAGGAATGTCAGGAAGCCATGTTGCATGATAACATGGACCTTTATAGGTTGATGGTACATGCACAAAAGGTGGAGGAGAGTCGTCGGAGTAAAAGAGGCCGAGAAGGCAAGAAGCCTAGCCCCTCGGATCAGGCTGGTTCTAGCACTGGTAGGAGTTCGTTTGGAGTCCAGGATAGGCCCAAGTTCAAGAAGGGGAACCATCACTAAGGTAATCCTACTCTTTCAGGAACACTAATGCCAAAGGGGACAAGTTTGGCCCCAAGAAGGGCAATGATAGAAATGCCCAGCGTGACCGAAAGTCGTGTGGTAAGTGTGGCCGTTCGCCTGGAGGTGAGTGCATGGTAGGTTCTAATGCCTGCTATGGGTGCGGCAAGAGTGGGCATATGATCAGGGACTGCCCACATGTGAAGAATCAGGCCAAGGCAGATACTCAACCTCGGCCTAATCCTCCTACTGCAGCCGAGCCTCCCAAGAGGAACAGGTTCTATGCTTTGAAAGGTAGAGAGGAGCAGGAGAAGTCAGCTGATGTGGTCACTGGTAACTTGCTTGTCTTTTCTTTTCCTGTGTATGCATTGTTAGATCCAGGATCCACCTTGTCTTTTGTTACTCCTTTAGTAGCTAGTAAATTTGACTTGCTTCCTGAGATCTTACATGAACCTTTTCTAGTTAGTACTCCCATAGGATATATCATTAGAGTTGAAAGGGTATATAGAGATTGCCCAATAACTGTTCTTGATAGAGTTACCTATGCTGACCTAATAGAATTAACCATGCTTGACTTTGATATAATTTTGGGTATGGATTGGCTCCATAAATGCTATGCTACCATAGACTGTCGAAACATGGTAGTAAGGTTTGAGTTTCCTAATGAGTTAGAGCCGGAATGGGAAAGGCGTAGTTCAAATCCAACATGCCAAATAGTTTCCCATCTTAAAGCCAATAAGATGTTATCTAAGAGGTATTTATACCACTTAGTCAGAGTCAATGACTTAGAACATGAAGTTCCTTTCATAGACTCTGTGTCCATAGTGAACGAGTTTCAAGATGTCTTTTCAGAGGATTTATCAGGAATCCCTCCTCAACGCGAAATTGACTTTGTTGTTGACTTAGATCCCAACACCAAACCAATTTCCATTCCTCCATATAGAATGACTCCAGCTGAACTCAAAGAGTTGAAGTTGCAGTTAAAAGATCTACTTGATAAGGGCTTAATCCAGCCGAGCATATCCCCGTGGGGTGCTCCAGTGTTGTTCGTTAAGAAAAAGGATGAAACCCTTAGAATGTGTATCTATTATCGGCAACTCAACAAGTCACGATAAAGAACAAATACCCTCTTCCCAGAATTGATGATCTATTTGATCAGCTCAAAGGTTCAATTTTTTTTTTTAAAAATAGATCTCCGGTCAGGGTATCACTAGCTTAGAGTGAGACAAGAGGACATTCCTAAGAGTTCCTTCCGTACTAGGTAAGGTTATTACGAATTTCTTGTCATGTCATTTGGTCTCACTAACGCATCAGCCACGTTTATAGACCTTATGAATAGGGTCTTCCGTGAATACCTTGATTATTTTATCATAGTATTCATAGATGACATCCTCATATACTCTAAGACCAGATAAGAGCATGAACAACATTTGAGAATGACATTGCAAGTACTCAGGGAACATCAGCTGTATGCAAGATTCAGCAAATGTGAGTTTTGGCTGAGATCAGTTTCCTTCCTTGGTCATGTTGTGTACGACCAGGGTGTAGAGGTTGATCTGAAAAAGATTGAGTCAGTAAAGAACTGGCCGAGACCCCTCACTCCTACATACATCTGGAGTTTCTTGGATTTGGCTAATTACTATCACAGGTTTGTTGAGGGATTTTCCGCTATTGCTTCTCTATTGACAGCTTTAACAAAGAAGAAGGCGAAGTTTGAGTAGTCTGAAACTTTTGAAAAGAGCTTCCAAGAGCTCAAAGACCGACTCACTTCAGCCTCAAATCTCACATTGCCGAGGTGTGGTGAAGGGTATGTGGTGTAATGTTATGCTTCCCGAGTAGGTTTGGGATGTGTTCTTATGAAGGATGGCAAGGTGATTGCATATGCATCAAGACAGTTGAAAATCCACAAGAAGAATTACCCTACCCATGATCTTGAGTTAGCTGCTGTGGTATTTGCGTTAAAACTTTGGAGACATTACTTATATGGTGTACATGTTGATGTATGTACTGACCATAAAAGTCTTCAGTATGTTTTTACACAGAGAGAATTGAATCTTCCTCAGAGAAGATGGCTAGAGATGCTCAAGGATTATGACATGAGTGTCCACTATCACCCAGGTAAGGACAATGTAGTGGCCTATGCTTTGAGACGATTGAGCATGGGCAGTGTGTCTCATATCGATGATGAGAAGAAGGAGTTGGTTAAAGAGGTACACCAATTGTCTAGGTTAGGTGTACGGCTGGTAGATACACCAAGTGGGGGTGTTTCAGTTCATTCCTATTCTGAATCCTCATTTGTTGTAGATGTTAAAGCTAAGCAGCATCTTGACCCAGTGCTCATGGAGTTGAAAGACTCAGTGTTGAGTAAGCTGAATGAATCATTCTCCCTAGGGGGGGATGGTGTGCTTAGGTACCAGGGCATATTATGCATACCCAATATTAATGATCTGAGACCTAATATTATTGCAGAGGCTTATGGCTCCAGGTATTCCTTTCATCCAGGTTCCACCAAGATGTATCATTATCTCAAGGAGATCTACTGGTGGGAAGGTATGAAGTGAGATATATCTAAGTTTGTGGAGGAGTGCCCCAATTGCCAACAGGTTAAGGCCGAACACTTAATCCTAGAGTTCTTACCCAGTCGATTGAGATCCCAATATAGAAATGGGAGGCTATTAATATGACTTTGTGGTTGGTCTGCCTAGGACAAGAAAACTGCATGATTCCATTTGGGTCATTGTTGATAGGATGACTAAGTTTGCTCACCTCATTCCTATGAAGTTTACCTACAAGGCCAGAGATTATGCCAAGCTGTATATTGATGAGATAGTGAGGTGGCATGGGATCCCTTTATCTATCATTTCGGATAGGGGAGCCCAATTCACTTCTCACTTTTGGAGATCTTTCCAAAAGAGCTTGGGTACACAGGTCAAACTTAGCACTGCTTTTCACCCTCTGAAGGATGGACAAGCAGAGTGTACCATTCATACCTTTGAAGACATGCTGAGACCATGTCTTATTGACTTCAAGGGGAGTTGGGATGATCACTTACTACTGATTGAGTTTCCTTATAATAATAGCTACCATTCCAGTATTGGGATGACAACTTTTGAAGCATTGTATGGCAGGAGATGTAGGTCCCCAGTTGGGTGGTTTGAGGTAGGAGAGTCTTCATCCTTGGCCCTGAGATCACACATGAGGCTATGGAAAAGGTGAGAATGATCAGGGATAGATTGGCTACTGCTTACAGTCGTCAAAAATCCTATGTTGATAACAGGAAGAGGGCTCTTGAATTCGAGGTAGGTGATCAAGTCTACCTGAAGATATCACCCATGAAAGGGGTAATGAGGTTTGGTAAGAAAGGGAAGTTGAGTCCGAGGTATATAGGTCCTTATGAGGTGTTACAGCGAGTAGGGAATGTTGCCTATGAACTGAAGTTACCAAATGACTTGGATTCTGTTCATCCAGTGTTTCACGTTTCGATGCTTAAAAAGTGTCTAGGTGATCCAGCATCCATCCTGCCTGCTGAGGTGTTAGGAGTCAATGAGAACCTTTCTTATGAAGAGGTTCTAGTTGAAATTTTAGATCGCCAAGTGAAGCGGCTGAGGAACAAGGAGGTTGCCACCGTAAAGGTGTTATGGAGGAACCACCTTGTTGAGGGAGCAACATTGGAGGCCGAGGCCGACATGAGATCCCGTTACCCTCACTTGTTCAGTTCTTGAGGTTAGATATACTCTTCCTAAGTCTGAGTTGTTTATGAAACTCTAAATTTTAGTGCATTGGTCGATTTTGATGTTTTAAGTCCATAAGTGTGTGTTTTATACTTGCATTATATGAGTTAATATGAGTTCATGCTTGCATTCATGTTGCTGTTTTTGTATAGAGTTGACATGATTTTTGTGTCGCATGAGTTGTGATGTGGATTGAGTTAAAGTGAGATTGAGAAAGAAGTTCCTTAATCTCAGATATGAAGCTTCAGATAAGCTTTGAGTGATGTGCATCATCCAGAGTAAGTTGTGAATCAGATATTCATAAAGAGTAAATTTTCAAGTATGTTCATGTGTGTTTCGAAAATACCCTCTTTGATTCAAAACGATGTGTAGTGTCATTCGGGGATGAATGTTATTAAGGGAGGGGGGGATAATGTAACATTCTAGAAAATGTACTTGTGAGTCTATTAGATTTTAAGAATACGTATTGGGTTACATAGGCATCCCAATGCCAAATATTGAGTAATATTGGGCATGTTAGAGAATATTGGCTTAAGGGTGTCAGCCAAATTTTATGTATTAACAAGTAACTTAACATACACTCCAATCCAAGCTTGTTTATGAATTGTACCTGCAATGAAGACCCTAAGCTAAAATTCTTATTTTCATCGCTTAAACACATTAGGTACGAGGCATCCAAGTGTCAAGCCTAGGTACCATAGCACATGATCATTTAAAATGATCATGTAGATTAAGAAGTGCCCAAGGACATAGTGAGGATCCTAAGGGATAAGAAGTGAACCTTCCTGAATGCACGGTTAGGAAAGTGCACAGCAACACATGTGCTACCGGCCGAGAGACCAAGCCCAAACGATTCGGTTAGGGCGGTTAGGGGACAGGCACGCGTCGGTCAAGCCACGTGGGGTCGAACTTCCTAACCAGTCCTAGGCTCTAACGAACTGACCTAACTAGCTAACTAACCTAGAACAAACTAAAATGAACTAACTAATGTTCCCGACATCCTAAGATCTAACCGGGTGACACTAGCCGAGTAGCTAACTAAAGAAACATCCTAGTACCTAACCTAGGATAGTCTAAAGGGGTTAGTTATGGTCCTAGCGACTTAGGGATGCTTTAGTAATTACCCTAGGTCACTTAATTAATTAAATTAGCAACTTAATTAATTAATTTAAATTCCTGGTCAAACCGAGACCCTTAGCAATTTTCAGAATTTGGCTAAGTCAAATGCTCTCCTATTTTTAGTCAAATTAGGAGGGGCATTTTGGTAATTAGCTAATTAATTTATTTAATTAAGTTATTTAGCCTAAGTTGAATTAGTCAATATTCAATTCCTAAGACTTAACTCACGTTTAACCAGTAGAAATCTACGACTGAAAAACAGTGAGCAAACGTAAGAAAAACCTTAGGCGATTTCAAGGCAGTTCTACAAGATTTTCATGCAAAGTACAGGGTGATCTTCGTAGATTCAATTCTACAGTAAGGTATGTGCTTTCTCTCTTGGATTCCTTTCCCCAGGAGGCTTTTCAAACGTTTTGAATTTAAGAAAACCGAAACTAGGGTTGTTCCCAATGAAATTGTCGAATGTCCATCTCCCTAGTTCTCCCTATTTCTGTTTCTAGTAGTATGTATAATGTAAATCTCGAGCATGTTGTTGGTATGTGGTGCTAACTGATCATTATATGTAGCTTTCTGTGATTTATAATGTCGAATGAGACCTATTGGTTAGATCCGTATGATTAGAGTATTATTTACATGAGATAGGATATGTTGTAATGCCTAATTGTGTTCGAGAAGATGAAATTGTTATAGGTCGTTTATGAATTTCAGTTTATTGTTGAAAACAATGAAGGTTTCGATTATTGTGTGTGTTTACAGTAGATATGTTTGAAAGTGTTTGGAATACAATGTTTCCAAGAAGAAATAAGAATGAGAATCAAAGCTAGTTAATGAATCTTCAATGCCAAATCAACGTACTGAATTGTTCTTATAGGCTAATCAAAGGCTAAAAGTTGGCTTTCTTAAAATGATAAGATTACTATAGTATATACATGAAGTTAATTGACTTGGCTAGTGATAATATCAAAGTTTGATTTATGCCAATAAATTGGCCAGCAATATTATTTCTAAAAATATGTAATAGAATTGGCCAATGATTAAGTCATACAAATCATAACTCAATGAACTCATAACATAGGGTATGCCAATGATTGGGACAAGTCCCAACATACCCTATCTAAATGAACTTGTGAATATAGTAGCACATTTAATAAATCCTTATAACTTCCACAAAGAATGGTACAAGACTATCAATTAACGTTGAACAAGATAAGGTGAGTAATGAAATAACTAAAAGCTTATGAGTTATGAAATTGATTGATCATAAGGTGTTAAAGAAAGTGAGACAAGTCTTACTTACACTTAAACGATTATGTCAAAGATACTCACATAAGAGGGTGTTAGAAATCGCGAGACAAGTCTCACTCACACCATGATGATAATGTAAAATTTAAGCTCACATTCATCAATTAAAGAAAGGGATGACCAGTCATCCATTGAGCTAAGTATACCTCATATAAGAATCAAGCTTCCACAATGTATGAGTCAACTCTAAAAGATGTAAAGTATAATAAATCTGAGCTAAGCATCGATAGACTAGTAATGAGCTTGTGCCAGCACATGTAAGCCTCATGAGATGAGACTACCACCAAGGTGGATAAGGGTCTCCAAGTTCTCCTAGTCTTTGAACTATGTCGTCAGCATAGGTTACTAGCTAGTGAATCCACATAAGAAATCTAGGGAGTATTCGGTTTCACTTTGGCCAGTGAACCACCTCTTTTCGGTGTGGGGAAGACACTGGATTTCATGTTATCTCACATGATCTATTTAGGTTAATGCTAAAGATTTTAGTAAGAAAGTAAGAAAGAAAGAAAGAAAGAAAGAAAGAAGTAGGGAGATGAGGGGTGTTCGGATAGGATGACCAAAGGGTGAGGTTAGACTAAGTAATGATGTGAGTCATTCTTAGTCATTGCACAGAAAGATCCCAATGGAATTCTTAAAATAATATCCTAAGTAAACTTAGCATGTTCAAAGTGAACGTGAGATCAAAGAAGAAGAAATGTAAGTTCAAAGTGAACTAAGTAAGCAAAAGCATAAGAATATCAATCATCAGTGTTTGATAGGAATGAAGTTTTAACAGTTACTGGTTTATGCCAATAAAGGGAGCGAAACATAATGACTCATAAATTAGAGTATTATATATGTCCCAAGATCTATATATTATGCAAATAATCAAATAATGGGCATAGCCAATAAAGATTGGCTTATAAAGAATTCATGCCCAATTTAACAAGAATGAAAAAAATAACTTGTGAGTAGGGTAGCCAAATCATTTCCTTAGTCTTTTGGATTACTTACTTGATTCATTGTAGATATGGGACTAGAATGAATCATTGCGCTTGTAAGTAAAACATAGGATCAAAGGAGATCATTGAACTACACAACAGAAAGAAGAAAAGACTGAAAATTAAACTAAGTCTGGGAGAGGAGCAAAATTATTAAATTTTGTTTAAGTTGTTCTAAAATTAAGTTCATGATTCCAAGGTATTATGTTCATATAGAAAATGAGTTGTGTGCTTTAAATGCATGAAAATATGTCATATTCATATCATGATTCGTAAATAACGAATTAGGAAAGTAAAATGACTTCACTTCAAGAAATGGCATGTTGCTATAGGAAGATCTTTTCTTGATCATGCATAGTCTTTATGTGTTTATGTATATATACCCATACTTATTACAAGTGTGTACTAACCCATATACAATTACTATTTTTATATGTGCAGGTCCTTGAAGAAGATTGAAGATCATTCGAAGCTGTTTGGACTAGTACCTCCAGACTTTGGTAGGTCCTCTTGAGTTCGAGGATGCCTACGATTTACTTCTAGCTTTAGTACATTACACATAGCTAGTGGATGTTGTCCCTAGCATTTCTTTTCAAAACATTTGTTCAAGATTTTGTATTAAGGCCGGTTTGGCAACTATTACTATTATTATGAATTCTTTGCTTCAATTGTTCAATCTGTTAATAGATGGTTGCTTAGTTTGAGCTATTAGCATATCACTTTTATGCAATTATATGAAGTCTAATTACACTTCAGTAAAGTTTTAAATTTTCCACAAAATTTAAGTGTATGATTGTGATGAAAGCTAAGATGAGGCTTGTCTGCGACCTCTAAGAGGTTAACGACGCCGGTCTCATCTGTGGTTTAGGACCCGGGTGTGACATGGAGTACTAGAAAGTCGGTCACTGGGATAAACACCTTTGTAGTGCATGCTACACACAATCCGGCGGCAGATGAGATTCGTGAAGAGATGTCTCAAATGAGAACTGAGATTGGGTTGGTATTGAAACATGTCACTGGAGGTGCATAGAAGGTAAATGCGGTGAATTACTTGACTAAACCACCACCGCCAGCGGATGAATACTATTATGAAGAGGATACTTATACAGTGAATGATCAGACGGGGGGTTTCCTACAAAACGCCCAAGGCTCCAATCAGGAGAATTGGTGTCAAGGTCAAGGAAATCAAGGTCGGAACTAGGGGAATTACAACAGAGAGGGCAAGTATGTTCGAGATGTAAACTACAACCGCGACAACAACTTCAACCGGGGTAATTATGGTAACAGAAATGATCGAAGTGGGCCCTATGTTCCACCTCAAAATTGGGAAGTTACTCCTAGGGATGGTGGAGGTAGTATGAAGCGAGTTGAAGATATGTTGCAGAAGATGATGAGAAGGTTTGCTGCTAGTGATGAGCACGCTAAGGAATTGAGAGGTGATTTGGATAATATTGGGCAAAAGGTTGATGCATATGCGGTCTCGATTAAGCATCTTGAGTTACAAATGGCCCAATTGTCCACTACTGTGAACCCATGACAACCGGGCACTCTTCCTAGCAATACCATTCAAAATCCTAAAAATGATGGACATTGTATGACAGTCACTACTCGAGGATGTAAGCAAACTATTGATCCATCTATGCCGTGTGTGGTAGAAGATGAGAAGAGAAAAGATGAAGAGGTGGTGGAAACTAGTGGTGAACTGGTGGACAAAGCGGCGAAAGAAGCAGAGGTACCCCAGAAAGTGGTCCCCATTCCTAGACCACCACTACCATTCCCTCAGAGATTGGTGAAGAAAACTGAGGATGGTAAATACCGGCATTTTATCACTATGTTGAAGCAGCTTTCCATCAATGTCCCTTTGATAGAAGCTTTAGAGCAAATGCCCGGTTATGCCAAGTTCATGAAGGATATAGTTACAAAGAAAAGATCGGTAAGTTTTGAGGATGATTACCAAATACAACATTGTAGTGCTATTGCTAAAAGGTCTCTTGTGCAGAAGAAGGAAGATCCGAGCGATTTCACTATTCCATGTACCATAGGATTCTTACACTTTTCCAAAACACTATGTGATCTAGGTGCAAGCATAAATTTCATGCCTCTTTCAATTTACAAGAAATTGGGTTTGGGATACCCAAAGCCCACTGTAATGAGGTTACTGATGGCCGATCGAACAGTGAAGAGGCCCATTGGGCTTGTGAAGTGGAGTCGTTTATATTTACGGCTGATTTTATGATTCTTGACTGTGAGGTGGACTTTGCGGTCCCTATTATTCTTGGGAGGCCGTTCCTTGCTACTGGTTGCGCCTTGGTTGATATGGAGAAAGGGCAGATGAAGTTTAGGTTGAACAACGAAAAAGCAACATTTAACATTTGTAGGACCATGAAGCAGAGTGGTGAGCTCCAAACGGTATCTGCTATATCCTACAGGGTTTAGAGTACGTCTGAGGTAAAAATCGAAGAGTTCCTAGGTGTTGAGGCACTAGCGGCAGTGATCATGACTTTTGATAGTGATGGTATTGAAGAGTATAGGTCTTTGGTTGCGACACTTGAACAAAGTGAATATCGTTCCAAACAAAAGAAATTGGAGCTAGATATGATACATCGCGAGTCTCCACCTGTGAGACCATCTATTGAGGAGGCTCCAAAATTAGATCTTAAGGCTCTACCACCTCATTTGAGGTATGTATTCTTGGGTAGATATGACACTTTGCCGGTAATCATTGCATCTGATTTGAATATGCAACAAGTAGAGTGTTTGGTGGAAGTTTTTAAGAGGTTCAAACGAGCCATTGGTTGGACTATTGCGGACATTATTGGGATCCCTCCCGATATTTGCTCACACAAAATCCAACTCATGCCCGATCATAAGCCAAGTATTGAGCACCAAAGACAGTTGAATCTACCTATGCAACAGGTAGTGATGAAGGAGATCATTAAGTTGTTGGATGCTGGAGTCATATATCCTATTGCAGATAGTAGTTGGGTATGCCCTGTTTAGTGTGCGCCAAAAAAAGGGGGCGGGAGGGAGAATGACAGTAGGGCCCAATGAGAGGAACGAGCTTATTCCAATGAGGTCGGTGAATGGATGGAGAGTTTGTATGGATTACCGAAAACTGAATACATGGACTGAGAAGGACCATTTCCCTATGCCCTTCATCGACCAAATGTTAGATAGACTCGCAGGAAAATAATGGTATTGTCTTCTTGATGGCTATTCGGGTTACAATCAAATCTCTATCACCCCGGAGGATCAAGAGAAGACCACCTTTACTTGCCCTTATGGGACGTTCGCATTCAAGAGAATGCCGTTTGGGATATGTAATGCACCGACCACTTTCCATAGATGTATGATGTCGATATTCTCGATATGGGGGAGGACACTATTGAGGTGTTTATGGATGACTTTTTAGTGCTTGGCGACTCCTTTGATCGGTGTTTGAGTCACTTGGCCGAGGTTCTTAAAAGATGTGAAGATTGCAATCTTGTCATCGCATTTCGGAGAAGGGGATATAGGTTGATAGAGAAAAAGTTCAAGTTATAGAGCGACTTCATCCACCCATCTCTGTAAAAGGTGTGAGAAGTTTTCTGGGACATGCGGGCTTCTACCATAGGTTTATTAAAGATTTCTCAAAAATTGCATATCCTCTGTGCAAATTACTTGAGAAGGAATGTAAATTCTATTTTGGTGAATCTTGTCTGAAGGCGTTTGGAGAGTTGAAGGTGAAGTTGATGTCTTCGCACATAATTATTCTCCAGATTGGGGTAAGCCATTTGAGGTGATGTGCGATGCTAGTGGGGTTGCTCTTGGTGTGGTATTGGGACAAAGAAGGGATAAAATCCTTCACCCCACCTATAATGCAAGTAAGCCCCTAAATGAAGCATAAAAGAACTACACTGAACAAGAGCTCCTTGCAATGGTATTTGATTTTGAAAAATTTCGCTTTTATTTGCTTGGCACAAGAGTCATAGTGCATACTGACCACTCCGCTTTGAGGTACTTGATGGCAAAGAATGATGCGAAACCAAGGTTGTTAGATGGGTGCTACTATTGCAAGAATTTGATTTTGAGGTAAAAGATAGAAAATGGACTGAAAATAAGGTTGCCGATCACTTGTCCAGATTGGAGAATGAAGCTATGCGAGAGTTGGGTGAAAAGGCTGAAATTGATGATACCTTCCCGGATGAGCATGTATTTGCCGCTTCTCATGACTTGATTCCATGGTTCGCCGGTTTTGCGAATTATCTGGTCAGTGATATAGTCCCATCCGACTTGTTCTTCCTTCAGAGGAAGAATTTCATGCATGATGTGAAAAAGTTATTTTGGGATGAACCTTACTTATACCGGAGTTGTGCTGATGGGCTTATTCGCCAATGTGTGTCAAAAGTTGAGATGTTAAGTATTTTGGAGGCATGCCACTCCTCGCTTGTGGGTGGGCATCATAGTGGTATCCGGACTGCCCAAAAGATTTTACAGTGTGGGTACTATTGGCAAATCATTCATCAATATGCTCATGAGTTCGCCAATTCATGTGATAGGTGTCAAAGAGATTGTGGAATTTCAAAGAGTCAAGATCTCCCTTTAAATCCCATTCTAGTGATTGAGTTATTTGATGTATGGGGCATTGATTTTATAGGGCCATTTGTGAGTTCTCATGGGATGAAATATATACTTGTGGCAGTGGACTATTTGTCAAAATGGGTGGAAGCCATAGCGCTTTCTAACAATGAAGGGAAAAGTGTCACCGCGTTCTTGAAAAAGAACATCTTCTCCAGATTCTGCACATCTAGGGCCATTATTAGTGATGGTGGGTCTCACTTTTGCAATAAGTTGTTCAAAGGAATATTGGAGAAATATGGGGTTCGCCACAATGTGGCCACTCCATACCATCCATAGACTAGTGGGCAAGTTTAAGTGTCCAATCGAGAGATCAAGCAAATCATGTCAAAAATGGTAAATGCTAATAGAACGGATTGGTTAAGGAGGCTTGATGATGCTCTTTGGGCCTATTGGACTGCATACAAGACCCCCATAGGTATGTCTCCAAACCAACTTGTATATGGGAAGGCTTGTCACTTACCAGTTGAGTTAGACCACAAAGCCATGTGTGCGATAAAAAAACTGAAGATGGATTGGAATGAAGCAGTGGAACAGAGACTTAATGGATTGAATGAGCTTGATGAGTTTCACGTAAAAGCGTATGAAAGTTCAGCCATCTACAAAGAGAAGATGAAGAAGTACCACGACCAAAAGATTGAAAAACGAGAATTTGCGTTTGGGGACTTGGTCCTTCTATTCAACTCTAGGCTAAACTTCTTTCCGGACAAACTCAAGTCCAAGTGGATGGGACCATTCCGTGTTACTAAAGTGTTTCCACATGGAGCAGTTGAGTTGGAGAACAAGGAGGGTGCAAACTTCAATGTCAACGGGCAAATAAATAAGATCTACCTAGGGTATGCAGAGAGTGTCCTTGAAGTGGTTGAGGTATATCACCTTGATGAAGTCTGAGTAATCAAGGATCATGCGTCGTGATGCGACGTTAAGTAAATAGCTTCTTGGGAGGCAACCCAATATGTATCCTCTAGCCAACAATATGTTTTTCTTTTCTTTGTAGTAATAATTGCTTGTTCTTGTTTTGCTTTGTTTTACTCATCTTCTGGCGTTATTTTTTTAGTGTTGGCTAGAGATTAGTTTAGGGTCCGTGTCTCAAAAGTGTCCAGAAAAACACAAAAGTAATAGCTTAATAGGTGTTCAATGTGAAGGGACCACAACCAAGCATTCTGCAGAAAATGGTCTGGTGCACAGATCTACGGGCCCTATCGACGAGCCGTCGTTCCATCGACGGACCGTCGATGGTGTCTGTAGATCCCAGGTATGTCATGTAATTTTTTCTAAGTCTTTATGCAATCGAAGGTCCAATCGATGATCCGTCGACTGACTTATGGACCGTCGACAGGGTGTCGTCAGTCCAAAGAACCTGTGACCCGACCCGACCCGACCGGTTATATTAAAAGAAAACTGTTCAAATAACCTCCAAAACCTTTTAAAATTCTTTCGCAACCGTTTGCCTCCCCTTATTTCCTTACTTTCCCATCATATCACCATAACTCCCCCTTCCATTTTCATGAAAATATCCAAAACTCCCACAATCCCCTAACTCCCAAAACCCTTTCCTTCCCAAATTCTACTTCTTTCTCTTGAGTTCTTCGGTCAGTGTTCAAAGGCAGGCATGTAGGTTGTTGAAAAGATCACTCACCCAGTCACTCCACTACGATTTTCAGGTATTTCGATTCCCTTTGCTTAATGAATTCTCGTTCATTTGCTGTTGGAAACGAACATTGGACTGTGGGTCTTGACTTAGGGAATTTTTTTTATGTTTGTTCTTGTTAAAGAATGGGTAATATGTCCCTTACAATGATAGAAAGTTAATGGGTAGTGGTGTAATGTTTTTAAAATATGTTTGTTGACTTTTCGACTTAGGATTTGGTAGCATCGTAGAAATCCTAGTTTGAACATTGCGAAATCAAAACGCTAATGATGAAGAATTGGTCTTGTAGTTGTTGATTTGTGTTAGGTAAACTTATGAGGGTCTAAAATGTGTGAAAATGTGCTACTATAAACAAAGTCTGAAATCTGTCTCTGAATAACAGCACGAGACCCCATCCACGGCCCGTCGGTTGATCGACGGCCCGTCGATGGGGTCTGTCGATTAATCAACCCTTAAAATTAATGAACTCTGAGATGATGGAAGTGGACTACGGTCCGTCGATTGATCGATGAGCCGTTCTGCACGTCCATCATTTCTAACTGAAACCATGATTTGTGAGAGCTTCAAATTTATTCTAAGTGTCAGACGACGGAATTGGACTATGGTTCATCGATTGATCGACGGGCCCTTCTACACGTCCGTCATTTCCAACAAAGAGGTCTGATGAATGAAGACTAAATAATTCCTAAGTGTCCAACGACGAACACTATCGACGGACCGTCGATTCATCAACAGGCTGTCGATAGTGCCCGTCAACCAGTACTGCATTCTAAACCGGAATGTGCCTTGTGTTTCCTTTTTTTCTGGTTTATTTGCTTTTGGTGTGTAGTATGATTGCTATGAGACTAACAACTGTGTTACAGGTAGATATATAGCCCAAACCAAACATCATTTATTCCAGGGGCAGGTCCAAGTCCGTGGCACCATCCCGTCGGATGATTGACATTTTCGACGATGAGCGGGATCCAGAATACGTGTCCTCAGGCACCCGGACCCCTACACAACCTACTAGAGCCAATCGGGGCACCCCCAAGAAGGTGGCTTCTGTCGTAGTCACTGCCTCCCAGTCTGATGAGGAGCGCAAAATAACTAGCACACCGTCTGGGTCTGCCTCAGGTCCTGAAGGAGCGTCTGGATCTGAAGCGGCATAAGGTTCAGAGTCGGCCCACTCTACGGGGTTGGATTAGGCCACTTCCACCGGTTCCTAATCACTTGAAGCCACTCACCTAGAGGTGCCTGCCCACCAAGCCTTGTCTGATGAGGCTAATAGTTCGGAGCCTGCTCCGGCACCCCTTGATGATTACCCTGCACCGGTTCCTGATGAGCCAAACCGATGGTGCGTAGATGGTCATTATCATGTCTACAGGGATGCTAAGTTTTTGAATGAAAAGAGAGTGATGAAACGGTTGGTGATAGTCGAGCGGAGAGTTCCTATAGGGAGCCTTCACACAGTCCCTGATGTGCATAGCTTTTTTACTCGCCATAGGCTCGAGTGGATGTCTAGGAGTCTGGGGTCGTATAGTGAGGAGATTGCTCGAGAGTTCTACGCATCATATGTAGCGACTCTCAGAGGTTCTTTGGACCGGCGAGCGAGACCTGCCAAACAATACGCACTCACTCAGGTTCTAGTTCGAGGCTGCGGGGTGGACATTTCTCTTACTTCCATCTGCTGCTTCCTAAACGGTGTTCCAACTGGTGCTACGAGGGATCCCCTTACTCCGCAGTTTTATTACATGTGGGATTTGGGGAAGATTGGCCAGTTTCAGCAGTCCAGTGATCTGAGAGATGCCACCAAGAGGTGGCTTGCGCAAGAGTTGTCCATTGACAGTGAGGGAATAGACTGGGTGTTAGAACTTAGAGGCCTTATAAAAAAGGCCAACTTCACCTTCAAATCCAAGTTCTTTTGGCTGTTAGTTCGCCACCGCCTATCTTCGACTGAAGCAGACAATATTCTGACATGGGATCAAACAGTATTGGTAGCAACCTTGGTGGCCGGGTTAGAGATTGACTTCGCGAAGTTATTGATCGCAGTGATACATGAGAGGGATTTTAAGACCTCTACTACTTATCCATTCGCGTGTATGATCTTCCACTTATGCAGGGATGCTGGAGTGCTTATTTGGCACCGCGATGCCCTCCGTACTCTGGTCGGGACTATGGATATAGGTCTCATCAGGGATGAGGCCAATGTGGCGGCACCACAGAGAGGGCCTAGAGTTGAGTTGCAGCCGCTGTGTGAGAACTTAGCGGATACAGTAAAGTTAGCCTAAGGGGCTGATCCTGCCACTTCAGATCCTACTGAGACCACCCCGACCGAGTCCGCCCATGACACTAGTACATCACCTAGTTCCTCCTGGTCTACTCCACCGTCTACAACACTGGTCCCGATAACTAGGGTCCAGAAGTTAGAGGCCCAGATGGCCACCTTGCTGCATCATATCCAGCCTTGGATGCAGAAATCCATTGCCGAGGCTGTGGAACGGATTGAGAAGAGGGTTGCCCAGCAAACAGAGCGAAAGATTCAGGCGGTTCACCAGTGCCTTGATGCATTTGAGCTGCAGGTTCTTGCACGCCCAGCCCCCACCATTGAATTTACTACTCTTCAGGAGGATGTGGCGAGTTTGCGGGCGGATGTGGATATTATCCTGGAGATGATGGGACATGAGCCCGAGACTGCACCCGTTGAGCTAGCGGAGGACATAGTTCTTGTTACACTATTCACTGCCCCCACTGTACCACCGCTTGAGCCACGTGAGCGTGCCATTCCATATGCACCACTAAGGGAGATGATGCCCGTGCGAGGAAGAAGGAGAGTACGGACCTTGAGGCGGCGAGGAGAGCCTCATTTATTGATGAGGATGCTCGTCATATGAAGGCTCGAGAGTTGGTTGCTGGGGCATCTAGTTCCAGACCTGAGGCTGTTGAGAGGAGCACCACTGAGGGTGCGGATATTGTTGTGGGCACCACTAAGGGTGTCCCTACTATAGAGGTTGCGGGTTTCGGGAAACCGTACCCTCCTGCTTGTTGATCATCGCCGCTATGCGCCTCAGGTTTGCTTCACCTACCACCATGTCTTTATATTTCTTATGCATTGGGGAAAATTGCATTTTTTTTTGTTGGGGGTGGGGTAAATGGAAAGTGAGTGGTAGGGTGAAGTCTTAGTAGCCTAACTCACGATCCTCTCTTAGGAGTTTGCTTGCCTGTGTTCTTTTGCCCCAAGAGACTGATTACTTTTCTGTTGAACTGGCATGTCGTAACTTGTACAATGTATGAAAGTGAAATATGAAGCATGATGGCTAAGCATAAATGATATCCCGTTCTAAGAAAATGCTTGCATGAAAAGGTATAAATTAGTTGAATGTGTTGGCTCTAATCATGACATAGAGATGCACCCACTGCAAGACCCTCAATCTAACACTAAAACTAGGTGTTCGACAATCTGATAGGGTAGCGAGGTGTCTAGAGAGTGTGAGAAAGTTTGATTGTTCCACTGTTTGTACCTAGCTAGAACTTGCCCTGTTAGTCCTGCAAAAGAAATCTGTGTTAGACAACTAGGAAAGGATCATAGGTCGTTGTTCAAATTAGCAAACATCTAGCCTAAAGTAAAGTGAACCAAATGAAATCGTTATCCCTTTTTGATCCAAATATGTTGAGCCTATAATAGACGTTTATTTTCTTCACCAACTAACCTTCCCTGGGTATAATGTGTTGGCCCTGTTCCCTCCTTGGACATATGCACCTCAACTTAGGTCAAAAGCATAAGTTGAGGGTGGCTAATGCAGAAACTGACCTCGTCCTAGCGCTGACCCAACCTTGGGTAATGTGTACCTCGACTCATGGCAAAGACATAATGTGAGGGTGGCTATTATGAGTGATGACCAAGAAAGTGGGTATGAAAAGAGTAATGTAGAAAAGAAAAGCAAAAATGATCAAGAGAAGTGACTCAGTCAAAATTATCAATTAAATGAAAAAAAAGAGTTGAAAAGAACAATAAGAAATAAGAGTCACTTCCACAAAGAACAAAGAAGAAAGCAAGGCAAATATGACAATAAAAGAAAAGTAGGGCGTGATAGATGATGAAAGAGTTATGACGCTTAGCCAAAATTTTGAGGAGGTCAAAAAGTCACTAAAATGTACCCATATGTACCATACCTGACCCTGAGCCTATGTTACAATCCATGAAAGTTCTATTGTGATCCTAAGAGTCTAATGTGGTGAACTTAAGCAGTGAAAATAAGGGCAGGCCTATGGCGACAAGTACTAACTAGGTGTGAATTTATTTTGACCGTGAGTGTTGAATAAAGATCCTTGTACCAAAAGTTAAAATCACTGTGTGAAAAAGGAGGATTTCTGTTAAAGGAGGGCACTAGTTACAATATCGGAAAGTTGGTACCGTGGCGAGAAGAAAAAGAGTAGAGGTGTCGGTGCATGGTGAATTTATGTCATGTTCTGATCCATATGAGTGAGCTTATCAAGCCTAAGAGTAGAAGCATGCACTAAAGCAAAGAAGAAGTTGGGATTGATAGCCATGTGGTTGCGGAAGTCTAAAAGAGGATACTTTTGTACAAAGTTTTGTGTTGAGTCATAGTGCATCACTTGAGGACAAACAAAAATTTAAGTTGAGGGTGTTGATGTACCGTGGTTTCACGGTACTTTCAATGATTTTTCCTTAAGATTGGTGTGTGTCTAGAGACTTTTTGTAGTAGTTTTAACATGTTTTATCTTTATTTTGGAGAAAAGGTGTCCAAAACCAAAACGCAGAAGGAAGCTGAGATTTATTGCAGAGGTGACCCACGAAGGCCATCGACAGCCCGTCGTTAAATCGACGAATCGTAAATGGTGACCGTCGATTGAATATTCAGGCATTTTGAGAAACTCGGGGAAATCTGACCAAGTGTGGGGCTACAGAAGGATCCAAAGTCCATCGATTGATCGACGGACAGTCTTGTTGAATCATCGATTGGATCAGAGATATTCCAGTACCTGAAGTTGAAGAAAGTCTAAGTATGGAACGACGGAAGGCATCGACGGAATGTAGATGCATCAACAGATCGTGCTGTTGGTACGTCGATTGATTTAGAGAAGATGCCAGCCGAAGGAGAAAAAAGATGCTAAGTCTGGACTGACGAAGGCAGTCGACGGTCCGTCGTTTCATCGATGGACCGTATGTAGGGGTCATCGATTACAGCCGCGTTTTTGGACAACTTTCCTTATTTTAATTCATTTTAATTTAGGACAATATTTTCAATAAATAGGGTGTAAAACCTCATTTTTTGGGTTGGATTCTATTACTACTATTCTTAGTTTGTCTTTGGAGATTGGGTTTTTGCAACTTTGGCATTAATTCAAATTTTCGCATTTGGTTTTCAGTGATTTTTTGTTGTTTCAAGTTGAATTTCTGGATTTTCTTGAATTTTTTCAAAGTAAGTTCATGATTTATTATTTATTCACCATGAATTGTGTTCTTCTATGCATGGGTAACTAAATCCACAACTAGGGTTGTGGGAACCATGGGTGATTAACAAAGTAAACCTAGCTTAATAACAATTCTCAAATAGGTTATTTCATGCATTGATAATTCTTTCGCTTAGAAGTCTCTTTAACGAGTTCACGCGTTAGAATTAGCCTTATATCTGCTTGCCGAACCAAGAAGGTAGTTAATAGGAAAAGAATTATCAACATAGATTTAGTGGGATACTATCAATAAGTTATCTTCAATTGGTGCGAAGTAGAAACTAAATAATATATCGAATATGATGCTTAATATGAAGTAAAGGTAAGGGTTAGTAGCTTAGACACACGTAGTCGGACCAAGGTACATGGTGAAATTCTCTAAGTGTCGGACCAAGAACTTAGAGATACCTAACTTATCACTTTGCATGCAAAACACTAGGGAAGAATTGTTATAGCTAGGAATACGTCGTTATGAACCTATGGGGAACTCTTACACCCTAGTTTCTCTCACAACTTGAAACATTAAAGATTTACTCATGTCAAATGTTTTACTAAGAGATATTAAAATACTGTTGTTTCACAAAACCCCCCCTTTTATTTACCTATTTTTGGAAAGGACTTGACTAAATAGAAGTAATCGTACATTGAAGTTAAGTCTAAATCATTTTCCTCGTCGGATCGAACCAAACCTAATAGTTGGGTTCTTTAATTGATACGACCGCTATACTTGTTTAAGGAGTTATAATTTGAGTGTATTAGTATGGTCCGTCATTGAGACGACGACCCATAAATGTCTTTGTCACTGTATACTTAGAATATTTCAGCATCATGTACCAGAATCACTTCTAAGAGAACTTCTACGGAGCTGTAGTACAAATTGTAAGTAATTCAACGGACCTTAAGTCACCCTCGTGGTTCCACACTTAGTCTGATTTCCCTGAGCTTCCACACTGCCTTTTCCTGGTCTTCCCATTAATCTGACCTACGGGCTGTAACTCATTCCACAGCCCGTAAATGCCTCTTTAGGTGACTCTTTTCTACAATTTCTTCAGCTATCTCGTCAAATCTCCACGCCTGATTTTGTTTCCTAAAATCACAACAAAACACATAAAACAAACACAAAATGACCCTCAGACATACACAAATCATTAGTGAAAAGTATCAATAGTACCATAAACTCATGGTACATCAATTCCCTCATCTTAGTATCATTGTTTGTCCTCAAGAAACCTACTATGACTCTAAACAACACTTTTATAGAAGCAATCAGTTTAAACCCAAGCTATCACGTGGCTATCCATCCTAACTCTTATTTTAAGTGCAACGTTTTTCTCTTAGACACAAAAAAGCTAATTTGTGCAGATCCAAACATTATACATTAGACCAATCAACACACAACATGCACTATTTTATTATTCCTAGAGTATCAACTTTCCTACAATGTAACTAGTGTCCTTACTTAAACATAAATTCCCTTTTTTCACACAATGTAAAGGAAGTTTTGAGTATAGGGATTCATTCAACTCTCACTCCCAGAAGTATTTATCAAGTACATGTAGTGCTCAACAGCATAGGATTTCCCTTATCTTCACTGCTTGGACTCTTCACACTAGACTCTAAAATCACTATATGACTTTCTTAGCTTGTAACGTAAGCTCAGGGTCACATGTGGTACATTTGAGTACATTTAGTGACTTTCATCCCTCATTGACATTACATTTAGGCCTTCTACCTCTTCGACGTCCTACTTTTGCTTTTAATTCTTCTTTCCTTTGATTCCTTTCAACCATAGATGTGACTTTCACCTTTGTATCTCTTTATTTTTTTTCTTTTCACTTTCTTTATTTTTCATGCATTTCAGTCTTTTTTCTTTCACAACCTCACATCCTCTTTTTCAATTATTCTTTTCTTTTCTTTTCAATGCCCAAATATTTTCACACCCATTTCTTTAGATTTTCTCTTTCATAGCCACCCTCAATTTATGGCTTTTCCATTAGTCGAGGAGCGAAATACAGGATGTCGAGTCAAGGCCAAGAATAAGGTCACTTTTTAACTATCCAGCCTCAATTGATTGTAACAACCTAAAGTACCCCTAGGCGTAACCGGCGTCCTTGTCCACGAAGAGGACTTAGACAAGCCCTTAGAATACATCGTAGTACATCATAGGTAAAAAATGCAGAAAAGTTAAAATTTTACGTAGTGAAGTGTACATAGACTTCTCGCATATCATATATGGAGTTTAAATAGACTTCTCACATAGGAAGCTTACATAGGCTTCTCGTTTAGACAATATAAACAATACACAAGATACAGTTTAATAACATTGTCTCACATTAAACCATCTACAAGAGTACAAACTTTGGACATAGCCAATACAAGTCAATACACCATTAAAGGCTTAAATAAGTAGTCTCAAAGATAAAGGAAAGAATAAAAGTCTCTAAACATAAGCAACATCATAACTAGAATAGAACACGGCACATCCCCGGACTTGAGGACTTACCAACGACTTGTGGAAAATATCCAAGTCTTCTTGCAAAGTTCTCTAGAAGCTCTTCAATGATCGGAACCTACAATGTTGAGAAAAAGGAAAGAAATATAGGTTAGTACAAACCACATCTACTAAGTATGGTTCCTATGCAAAAAATCATTAATGCATGAGAAAAGACAGAATTTAGTCAAAACCATGCATAATATTCAATAACTTAATATACACATATAGGGAACACCATAAGTCAACCCAACAGATAAGTAACTCAAGCAATACTTGTGCAATGCAAAGAATAAATCCCCATAATCGTATCCAAAGCTAAGTATCACATTAAGAAACCCACTTCATACTTACAACATATTCTCATAATATTCACAACATGCTTCATACATCAATACTATTCATAGCTTATCAACATAATCATACAAGAACACTACTAGAACAATCCATTAGGATCCCACATGTGCAATGTGTAAGATAAATCCCATACCCTCCCTCACACTATGTAGTAGCCTTTAAGACAACCCTAATAAGAGTTCACATAATTATCTTGTTCATTTACTTTTACATTAGGAAAGAAGTGCAATAACAGACATGAGACATGTGAGCTACATGGAATCCGGGAGAGAGGTTTAACACTTGCCTAAGGTGTAACCATTCGTACTAGCTATCTAGGTGGATCCAGTAAGCTAAAAGTCCTATGTGGGAACATAGTTAAGGGTCAAGGAGATTGTTACTAGGAACCCTAACTTACTACTGTGGAGGTCCCCATCTCATGAGAGAACACATAACTTGAGAATCCAGACTTACTAAACGTGAGAAAACCCATGTGGGAGGCCGGACTTACTAAACGTGAAACCTCCATCTCATTTACATTCCCTTTCGGTGCTAAGCATATATTCTCTTCATATTACCATCTTAGTCATCTTATAAGTTCATGCTAGCCTTTAATAGGCCCTTGTGCAAACATCCTAACATACTAGCTCATACATAATCACAAGTGAGTAAACCTTTCACTTAAATCTTTATTATAGTTATGAGAAGTTACATTCAATCATATAACAATCATATCATAACAAGGTTACATACTTCATAGTGAATTCACAATTCTAGGGTTAAGGATGGGGGATATTAGTCATCAACATCACCATAACACATTTAGACATACAAGCATCACTATCTAAGTAACGCATAATTGAATCCAAGAAATAATCAAGCTTCATACTTTATTGCCCTTTTCATGATCCTTAATACTTCCATTATTTAAGAAAACATAAACAATACATAATCAAGGTAAATTCAAGGTCTAACACATGGTTAATATCAATCTACATAATCCACATACTCTTCACCCCTCTTAATTACCTTAGAATTTCAAGGTTTCATGAGCTTGGGGGAAGATCAAGGGTTCAAGGGGAATCTCAAGTAATTATCAACAATTAGACATAATTCCATAATTAATCAATAATAAAAGATCGTAATTCATCACAATTGAACAATCATTTCGTTTTTAAAAGAGAATCCATGTCTTAATTGAAACCCTAGTCTTGGTATAGTTTGAAACCATAGTTGAAGGAGCATCTTGGGGGAAGGATCCCAAGAGTGAAATAAAACATGCCTTAGTGATGATCTTGTCACAAATTTGGGTGAAATACTTGGTGAATTCGTCCTCAAATGTGAGCCCTAATGTTCCTTCAACGGAGGTTTTGAGTTTGGGAAGATAGAGGTTATAGAGATGTGGGTTTGGGAACTGTGGTGCGTTGGGTGAGTTTAATGAGGGTTATGCCTTATATACTTACTTAATTAATATAACTAACCTTACCCTAACTCTTAATTAACCACCTAAGCAACCAACTAATTTAATTGACTCACTTAAAATGGACAGCCCAAAAGCAGACCTGACCAATGAGACCCCGACCTACGGTCCGTAGGTCAGTGGACGACCACTTGAACCCACCATCTTGCAGGTCCGTCAATTGGGTCAGAGAACTGGTTTTGGACATTTTTGGAAAATGGCTAAGTGAAGTACGACGGTTCCATCGATGGAGCGTCGATGCATCGACGACTCATCGATTGGCTTGTCGATTGCCACTATCAAAAACAACTTTTGGACATTTTGGGAAAGGTCCTCCTCAAGGACCCTTAGTGTTGTCCTTGGGGAGTCGTACCCGGCTGTTTTTACCCTAAACACATTCTAATACATGTTTAAAATCTTCCTACCAAATTTCATTAGATTCCAACTCCTAAACCCCCATGAAATAAGCCAAGGCACACTAGCATCTATATCACTAGCCTCTGGACGTCATGGTCGTTTCTTGGAGTTTTGGTTCTAATACTTCACAAAATTTTTTATCACACTTATTTAGGTCTAGATAATCATTATACATTTTGTGAGGCTCTAGACAAGGTCGTAGAATTTCCGGGGCATGTCAATACTCCCCTCTTAGGAACATTCTTCCCTAAATGACACCTTAGACCTTTATAGGAAGAAGAAACTCAAGATTAGCAACCCAACCAAAAAATAATATATCAAATGAATCACATCTCATTGGAAGGATTCTCCACTCCTTTCAACATATAATCATAGCATTAACACATAGGAACTTAATCCACAACATATCACATACATAAGCTTAATTTTTCATATCATATAATGAGGAACTACCTTCTCCATTTCAATATGAGCTCAATATGAACTTCAAGAGTTGTCATGCTGATTTCTTATCAAAGTAACATCAATTATGCTCAATACAATTTCCTTGAATAATTATAGAACACCACATTCTTAAGTGAAATTCAACCATAAGAAACATACTTCATGGAAAAGAAATGAAAACTTAACCTAAACATGAATTTCTACAACAATATGCACACATTAGAAAAACATGATAAGTTCAACATTATTCATAAAAATTATATAAGGAACTATTAACCTCATCCTTGGCTAGGAGTTAGAGGAAAAAGGTAATGATAGCGGGACTTCATGTCAGCCTCGGCCACCCATGTTGCTCCCTCAACAAGGTGCTTTCTCCATAAGACTTTCACGGATGCCACCTCCTTGTTCCTCAATTTATTAACTTGGCGATCTAAGATCTCCACCGGGACCTCTTCATAAGAAAGATCCTCCTTTACCCCTAACCATTCTAGTGGAAGAATGGAAAACGGGTCCCCTATACACGTCCTAAGTATTGAAACATGGAATACCGGGTAAACCATGTCCAACTCATTGGCAATTTCAACTCATAGGCCATACTCCTGACTCACTTAAATATTTCATATGGACCCACATATCGCGGACTAAGCTTCACCTTCCTTCCAAACCTCATCACCCCTTTCATGGGTGAAATTTTCAAATAGACCCAATCTCCTACTTCAAAATGAAAGTCCCTCTTTCTATTGTCGACATAATATTTTTGCCGACTTTGAGCCGTTGTTAGTCTATCCCTTATAACCAGAACCTTCTCGAGGGATTCATAAACTAAATCGGTTCCAAATAGAGAAAACTCACCTACCTCATACCAACCAACCAGGGATCTACACCTCCTCCCATAGAGAGCCTTAAAAGGTTCCATAGAGATACTCACATGGTAGCTATTGTTGTAGGAGAGTTCTATCAAAGGTTGGTGGTTATACCAATTACCTTTGAAGTCAATGACACATGACCTCAACATATCTTCTAGGGTTTGAATAGTCCATTTCGGTTGACCATCCGTCTTGGGATGAAAGGCGGTACTAAGTTTCACCTTTGTATCAATACCACTTTGGAAAGCCTTCCAATAATGGGAGGTAAATTGAGTGCCTCTATCCGAAATGATGGATAAAGGGGCTCCATGTAAGTTCACTATTTCTTTGAGCTACAATTGGGCATAGTCTTCCGCCGAATTAGTGTCTTTGACGGGAAGAAAATGTGCCGACATGGTTAATCTATCCACATTGACCCATATCGACTCATGTTGCCTTCAAGTACGAGGCAACCCAATTATGAAATCCATATTAATATCCTCCCACTTCCATGTGGGAATATATATATTTTGAGTTAAGATGCTCAGCCTGTGATGCTCCGCTTTGACTTGTCGGCAATTTGGACATTTTTCAACAAAATCCGCTATACCCCTTTTCATACCGTTCCATCAATAAGTTTCCCGGAAGTCGTTGTACATCTTTGTGGCACCCGAGTGAATGTAATATCAGGAGCCATGATCCTCTTACATGATCAATTCCCTTAAGCCATCCGCATCCAGTACGCACAATCTTCCTTGGTGCCTAAGCACCCCATCATCTCCTTGAGAGAAAGACTCATTATATTTACAAAGGACAGTTTAGTTCAGCTCCATCAATAGAGGATCAAGGTGTTGCTTGGATTTCACCCCAAATACTAAAGACGACTCAGAGTTGTGGCGAACCATGAAACCACCCTTGGGAGAGTCTTCTAGTCGAACACCCAATCGAGCCAACCTATGAACCTCTTTCACTAGATCTTTCTTATCATCAACCGCATGAGTCACACTACACATGGACACGAGACTTAAGGCATTCTCCACAACATTACCTTTCCCGGGATGGTAAATGATACTTTTTTCATATTCCTTAAAGAGTTCTAACCATCTTCTTTGTCATGGATTCAAGACTTTTTGAGTGAATATGTTTTGTAGACTCTTGTGATCGATGAACAAATAATCATGTACCCCATAGAGATAATGCCTCAAAATTTTCAAGGCAAACACTATTGCAGCAAGTTCAAGGTCATGAGTTGGATAGTTCATCTCATGTGGATTGAATTACCTAGCGGAATACGCTATCACTTTTCCATATTGCATAAGGACAAACCCTGGACCCACTGGGAGGCATCAGAATAAACCGCAAACCCTTCGGTACCAACCGTTAAGGTCAACACTGGAGCGGGGGTGAGTTTGTCTTTCAATAATTGGAAGTTCTCTTCACAGTATTCTGACCTTTCAAACTTGGACTTATTGTGGGTTAAGGACTTTAATAGAGATGTGATAGAAGAAAATCCCTCAAGAAACCTCCTTTAGTAACCGAGAAACCCTAGAAAACTTCGGATGTCTGTAGGATTCAAAGGTCTAGGCCCACTTTTGACCACTTCTGTATTCCTTGGATTGACCTCAATCCCTTCACAAGAGACAATGTACCTACAAAAACCAACCGACCTCAACAAAAAATCACATTTACTAAATTTAGCAAAAAATTAGTTATCGTTGAGAACTTGCAAAACTATTCTTAATTTGCTCATAAGATCATTCTCATTCCTCGAGTATATCAAAATATCATCAATGAAGACAATTACGAAAAAATCAAGATACTTTCTAAAAACTCGATTCATAAGGTCCATGAAAGCTGTTGGGGCATTGGTTAGACCAAATGATATAACTATGAATTCAAAGTGACCATATCTTGTTCGAAATGCCGTTATCGGAATATCAACCTCCCTCACTCTAAGTTAATGATAACCCAATCTCAAATCAATATTTGAAAAGTAACTCGCTCGTTGGAGTTGATCAAATAAATCATCAATCCAAGGTAGTGGGTACTTATTCTTTATGGTGACTTTGTTCAATTGATGATAGTCAATAAACATTCTCAAAGACCCATCCTTCTTCTTTACAAACAGTACCGGAGAACCCCAAGAAGATATGCTTAGTTAAATAAAGCCCTTATCTAGAAAATCCTTGAGTTGAGCCTTTAGTTCGTTTAACTCATCCGGGGCCATCCGATCAGGAGGGATTTAAATAGGTTATGTATCCAGCTATATGTCTATGCCGAAGTCAATTTCTCATTTGGGAGAAATTCTGGGCAGTTCGGGAAAGACCTCTGTAAATTCCATCACTATGGGTACCGACTCTATGGGTGGGACCTCAAATTCAAGATCCCTAACTCTAACTATGTGGTAGAGAAAACCTTTTGCAATCAACTTGCAATCTTTTAGACACGAAATGATCTTACCCCTAGGGTTTGAATTACATCCTCTACACTCAAAAATGGGTTCAGTGGGAAATTAAATTTTGACTACGCTTATCCTACAATTAATAGAGGCAAAGCAAGCATGCAACCAATCCATTCCCAATATGACATCAAAATCTAGCATATCCAGTTCTATCAAGTCAACTAATGTAACTCTATTGGGCAAGGAAATAGAACAACCTTTATAGACTCTTCTAACCACCACGGAATCACCCACCGGGGTAGAAACTGAAAAGGGTTCATCTAATATGTCCGGTAGTATATCAAATTTCATGGCTACAAGACGGGTCACAAATGACAACATAGCTCCTGGATCCAACAAAGCATATACATTAAAGAAAAATAATTTTCACATACTGGTAACCACATCCGGTGAGCTCTCTTGATCACCTGGGGATTGGAGAGCATAAAAGCAATTCTTTTTATGAGCATCCGGATTTGGGGCATTATCTTGTGCTTGAGAATTTTCCTTTCCTTGAACTTTCATTAGAGGGCAATCTCTCTTCATGTGACTACACTTTCCACATCCATAGAAATTTCCCGTGCCAACTAGACACTTACCATCATGTTTTCTACCATATTTTAAAGAAAGAGGCCTCTCAACATAAGAACCACGACCCTTTCCCTCTGGAGGCTTGGGATTAGACGCCTTACTCTTGTTGACCCTTGGGGCATGAGTAGGGCTTTTATTAGAAAACTTCTTATTGAATCTTGGTTTGTCTTGCACCTCAAATATACTCTTGGAAGAATTCCCATCTTCGGTTATTTTATTGTTCAACTCCCTACCAACTTGTTTAAAATTTTGCTCCTCAATTCGTTCAACATGAACCATGAGATGACAGATTTCTATGCTATTAATCATCATAGCCGACCTACATTCATTAACCACAAGGTCGGATATCCCCATAATGAATTTGTTCATCTTAGCTCTAGAATCTGCAACCATAGTAGGAGAATTCTTCGATAGTTGAGTGAACTTCAGGCTATATTCCTTCACACTCATACCCCATTGACGAAGGTTGATGAATTCTTGCATTTTCATCTCCCTTAATTCAATGGGAAAGAACCTATGAAGGAAAGTCTTCTTGAAAGGCTCCCAAGTAACCCGACCTTCTCTAACCGGCCTCTCATCTTTCCATTGCTCATACCACGCTTGAGCCACATCTTTGAGTTGGTAGGCGGCTAGTTAAACCTTTTCTTAAGAAGACACCCCCATAGAATCAAGAACATTAAACACTTTATCAATTACCCCTTGTGGGTCCTCCTCCACCTTGGAACCAAAGAAAGTAGGGGGATGCATCCTTGTGAAATCCCTAATCCTTGAAGCAGTAGTGCTAGCATTGGGTTTCACTTGCACCCTAGTATCCCTAGCAACTTGAGTAGTCAACACTTGAGTCAAGCTATGAATAGCCGCCCTTATATCAATGTTAGACATACCCCCTTTTTGAATAGGAACTTGAGGGTTTTGAGGAGCCTGAGAGGGAACCGCCTTATTCAAATTCTCCTCTTCGGCCCTTCGGGTATTGTTCCTCTTTGTATTCATTGCCTATAAGCATAATAAAAGGATTAGAAGAAATGAATAGATATAGCTATGAATCTTAGGCACGACTAAGTAATATCAAAAGAGTGAAAGTTCCTAAGCATCTCATAGTCTCTCATTCATAAGTGTGGCGCGCTTCACAATTATGAATAAGACGCTACATAGATGTGGTTTAGTGAGACATCGATCCTAAGATTATTCAACCTCATGATGTGATACCCAGTTTGTTACGACCCAAAGTACCCCCCATACGTAACCGGCGTCCTTGTCCTCGAAGAGGACTTAGACAAGCCCTTAGCATACATCATAGCACATCATAGGTAAAAAATGCAGAAAAATTAAAACTTTACGTAGTGAAGTGTACATAAACTTCTCACATATCATATATGGAGTTTACATAGACTCATCACACAGGAAGTTTACATAGGCTTATCGTTTAGACAATATAACCAATATGCAAGATATAGTCTAATAACATCATCTCACATTAAACCATCTACAAGAGTACAAACTTTGGACATAGCCAATACAATTCAATACACCTTGATAGGCTTACATCAATTGTATCAATGATAAAATAAAGAATGATTGTCTCTAAACATAAGAAACATCATATCTAGAATAGAACATAATAACATCCAGTGACTTGAGGACTCACCAATGACTTGGGGGAAAGATCGAAGTCTTTTTGCATAGTGGTTTAGAAGCTCTTCAATGACCGGAATCTAAAATGTTGGGCAAAAGGGAAGAAATATGGGTTAGTACAAACCACATTTACTAAGTATGGTTCCTATGCATAAAATCATTAATGCATTAGAAAAGGCACAATTTAGTCAAAACCATGCATAATATTCAATAACTCAATATACATATGTGGAACACCATAAGTCAACCCAACATATAAAAAACTCAAGCAACACTTGTGCAATGCCAAGAATAAAGCCCCATAACCCTATCCAAAGCTAAGTATCACATTAAGAAACCCACTTCATACTTACAACATATTCTCATAATATTCACAACATGCTTCATACATAAATACTATTCATAACATATCAACATAATCATAAAAGAACACTACTAGAACGATCCCTTAGGATCCCACGTGTGCAATGTGTAAGAGAAATCCCATACCCTCCCTCACACTATGCAGTAGCCTTTAAGACAAACCTAATAAGAGTTCACATACTTATATTGTTCATTTACTTTAACATTAGGAAAAAAGTGCAATAACCAACATGAGACATGTGAGCTACATGGAATCTGGTTTTCTACTCCCACACCAAAAAGAGGGTTAACACTTGCCTAAGGTGTAACCATTCGTACATAGCTATCTAGGTGGATCCACTAAGATATAATTCCTATGTGGGCACATAGTTAAGGGTCCAGGAGATTGTTACTAGGAACCCTAACTTACTAACGTGGAGGTCCGCATCTGATGAGACAACACATAACTTGGGAATCTGAACTTACTAAACATGAGAAAACCCATGTGGGAGGCCGGACTTACTAAACGTGAGACCTCCATCTCATTTACATGCCCTTTCGGTGCTAAGCATCTATTCCCTTCCTATAACCATCTTTGTCATCTCATAAGTACACACTAGCCTTTACTAGGCCATTATGCAAACATCTCAACATGCTAGCTCATACATAATCACAAGTGAGTAAACCTTTCACTTTACTCTTTATTATAGTTATGAGAAGTTACATTCAATCATATAACAATCATATCATAACAAGCTTACATACTTCATAGTAAATTCTTAAGTCTAGGGTTAAGGATGGGGGATACTAGTCATCAACATCACTATAAATCATTTAGACATACATGCATCACTATCTAAATAACTCATCTTGCATAATTAAATCCAAGAAAGAATCAAGCTTCATACCTTATTGACCTTTTCATAAATCCAAGAAAGAATCAAGCTTCATACCTTATTGACCTTTTCATGATCCTTCATACTTCCATTATTCAAGAACACATAACCAGTACATAATCAAGGTAAATTCAAGGTGTAACACATGGTTATTATCAATCTACATAATCCACATACTCATCATCCCTTTTAATTACCATAGAATTTAAAGGTTTCATGAGTTTGGGGAAATATCAAGGGTTCAAGGGGAATATCAAGTAATTATCAACAATTAGCCAAAATTCCATAATTAATCAACAATAAAAGACCGTAATTCATCACAATTGAACAATGATTTTGTGTTCAAAAGAGAATCCATGTCTAGATTGAAACCCTAGTCTTGGTGCAGTTTGAAACCATAGTTGAAGGAGCCTCTTTGGGGAAGGATCCCAAGAGTTAAAGAAACAATACCTTATTGATGATATTGTCACGAATTTGGAGTGCAATCCATGGTGAATTCTTCCTCAACTTAGAGCCCTAGTGTTCCTTCAATGGAGGTTTTGACTTTGGGAAGAGAGAGGTTAGAGAGATGTGGGTTTGGGAATTGTGGCATGTTGGGTGAGTTTAATGAGGGTTATGCCTTATATGCTTACTTAATTAACATAACTAACCTTTACCTAACTCTTAATTAACCACCTAAGCAACCAACTAATTTAATTGACTCATTTAAAACGGATAGCCCAAAACCATTCGTGTCTTACGAGATCCCGACCTACGGTTCGTAGGTCAGTCGACTACCACTTGCACCCACCGTTCTGCAGGTCCGTCAATTGGGTTAGAGTCCTCATTTTTTGACATATTTGGAAAATGGCTAAGTGTGGGACGATGGTGCCATCAATGGAGCGTTGATGAATCGAGGGCTCATCGATTGCCCACTGTCAAAAACAACTTTTGGCCATTTTGAAAAGGGTTCTCCTAAAGGACACTTAGGGTGGTCTTAGGGGAGTTGTACCCGGATGTTTCGACCCTAAACACATTCTAATACATGGATAACACCTTTATACCCAATTTCATTTGATTTCGACTCCTAAAACCCCATGAAATAGGCCAAGGCACACTAGCACCTATTTCACTAGCCTCTAGACGTCATGGTCGTTTCTTAGCATTTTGGTTCTAATACTTCTCAAACAAGGTTATCACACTTATATAGGTATATAATAATCATTATCCATTTTGTGAGGCTCTAGACAAGGTAATAGAATTTCCGGGGTGTGTCACTTAGGCTTATGGCCTACGTCGAGGTGCACATTTCCAAGCAGGGACCGGGGCCAAAACTTTTGATTCTGGGAATGTAAGTTCAGGAGTTAGAAATAATTTGTCTCTTTTAGTCTCAAAGAATTTAGATCAAAGGGAAAATTCATTTCATTTGGTCGGACTCTTTTTAGGCTATTTGTGGACTATTCAGAACAAGGACCTATAATCACTTCCTAGCCTCTAGAGTAGATTATCTTAGCAGGACTAACCGGACAAGTTATATATAAGCACCACACTGTTTAGTTCATCTACAATTCTCACACACACTTGCAACCTAGTTTCATTATTAGATCGTCAGATTACTCATTTCAAGTTTTAGCGTAACTCATGCAATCAAATTAGTCTCTTTTATGTCATACCCAGTTCCAACACATTCAACTTATCCTAATCCATACTTTCATCACATATACACAACTTTTGGATGGGTATAATTTTTGTTTTAACATGTTCATGCCATCATGCTTTCTTATTATTCATGCTTCTACATATATTAAACATGCCGGGTCAACATATATTATACTATCTCTTGGAGGAAAAGAACATGGAGAAAAAAACCCGAAGAGAGGATTGCGAGTTGGGTAACTCAGACTTCACCCTATAACTCACAATCCATTTAACCCACCCCCTACAAAATAAGTGTCAGCTCCCCCAATGCACAAAAATGGGAAACTGTAATGGATTCGGGTGAAGCAAACCCGTTGCGCACTTACCGAAGAATCATAAACAAACGGGTGGGTTCAGTTTCTCGGATCCCACTAGAGCATTCGATCACCATTAGTAGTGACCGCATAAACAATCATTGCACAAAAAGTGGAGCTAACATCCTATGCCTCAAGCTTGGAACTCAATGCCCCTGCACCCATCTCATGAACCCTAAGCTACCTCATCTTCACATCTAAAATTTATTCCTCCCTCGCTTTCTTCTCTAGTCGGTTCAGCTTCTTGGCTGCCCTTTCCTCCTTTGTGAGCTCAGGATTTTGGTTGAATCAATGCTTATTTTGTTTGGCCTGTTTTGCCTCAGGCCTCTCTCCTGCATCATAATTACTAAAAAGTGCCACAGTAGCAGTGTCATCGCCGAATGCTGAAGATGGACCATGTGGTACGAAAACAAGTGTGGCCAGGATTGCATCCACGTCGGCCCGGATGTTACCTAGTTCGGTCCATAAGGGAGACATATCATTACCAGGGGCTGAATGCTCCAAAACTCGCACTTCAAAAGCATTTAGCCGCCTATGAACCTTCTGGAAATTATAGTACACAGTTGCCTCCAACCTCTTTTCAACACGTTCCTCGGACTCTGCATTCAACTTCCGTATCTAAGTCTTTAAAAGGTGCAGTAAAGTGGCCATTTGGTTTTCTAACTTTTGGATACGGTCCAGTGGTATGATCGATATTCCAGATGAAGGAGAGGATCTAGATGATCTCGGATCCTGACTACCGGCTGGCGAGGAGAAATATGGTGCATACGCTGTTGGTGCAGTCCTACCTCCCTACATTTGCTCTACCGCATCAACCACATCATTGCCTATCGGCACATAAACTTGAGGTCCTCGCCGTTATGCTGCCACATTCACAGCATCCCATACTACTACCTATAAGTTGAAGTACCTATCAAGTAACTAGAGTTCAAATCCCAAAAGACGTGAATGAGCCTCTAACCGACATAGACCATGCAAGCTAGACATTGAATGTTCTATCCCCACATTACAAAAAGGTCGTCTCCTTGCCTAAGGGAGACTAGTTCATCTAGCTTTGTTGTTACCATGTCTAGGACCTATGTGGGCACATAGCTGTGGGATATGAAAGATGTTCATTGACATTTGACCTAATGTTTGGAGAACCTCCATCTAACCACATCCACTCGGTGCTTGGACTACATTCCCATTGACAATATATAAGGTACTTGAGAGGGCTACCAACATTAGGCTTACAGACCCAAGACACATTCACACGAATGTCCACCACCATTAGGTCTACCAAATCAGGGTATATAGGATAACACATTTGATCTTCCTTAGGAAGGGCCACCACCATTAGGTCTACCGCTCCTAGGTACATCATTTCATACAAGAAAGAGACCACCACCATTAGGTCTATCACTTCAAGGTTTTCTTTCACATAAGGTTCTAGACTCATCATGAAAGGCCACAAACTTTTGGTCTACCGGTTCAAGACATGGTCCAAAATACATTATTTACCAATTCCTAGGGACGCTACCAACATTAGGTCACAGACCAAGACATTCAGTCATTCATCCCAGACAAGGCTACCAACTATAGGTCTACCAAATCATGATCATTTAGAAATTAAGTAAATATACAATCATTAGTGTAGAGAAGGATGCACTAGATGTACATATACTTCAAGAAATGATCACCTAAATTCATTATACAAGAATAGGGTGACTAAGCCTACCACTTCAAAATTCTTCAATCATAGTCACATTCACATTCTATATAAGGTCATCACCGTATCATTGGAATAACATGTACATATACTTCAAGACAGGATCACCTAAATGATCCCATTAAATTCATATTAACATCGCTAACAAATAAGTACCTCTACCATAAGTGGATCACAATTCCACATCAACAAGGATATATCACAACCCTTATATCCAAAATACTACAATAGATAAGACAATTTAATTATTTGCATAACAAATTCCATCATCCACATAAGTAATTCAACAAGATATTCACCACAACATGCCTTCATGTCCTTAGATACCAACTAACCAACACACCAATACATAAATACAACAATAATTCTTCATCATAAGACACAATAAATGACATCAATCCATAAATTAACTCCATATGAACACCTACTAATAATAATACATCCATAATCAAACAATTTAGAATCAATATAGAAGATAAGAGGAAAGCATAGGTTCTTTAAGGAATTTAACATAAAATAAACTTAAAATCGTCAATCAAACCTTAATTCATCAATATAATTGCTTTGAAAACGTTTTATCAATGTACCCATGCTTATATTAGAATGTAGGATTTTGATAATTAGAAAGACTTTGAAATCTATTTTATTTGATTCCTTGAATGAAATATTAATTCACGATGAAGGATCACCATACCTTAAACGTGAATATTCCCACAAGATTGACTTGAAAACTTGAAGAAATTTACCTTGGAACCTTGAGTTCTTCACCTCTAATGGAGTTTTCCTTGATAGAGGGCTTTGGGGATGAGAGGTTTCTAACATTGGGGTTTTGAAAATAATAAAGTCATTTAACAATTTTTTACATGTTTCAAAATACATAAAATACCTTTAAAACCTAAAAAAACCGTCCATCTGTTTATTTAACTTGTGGTGAATTTACCGATTCACCCCTAAATTGGTAGTGTCTTGCACCATCAAAAACAGTCCCAATCGCCGACCCCCATCCACGGATCGTGGGTAGATTGGTGGGGCCTAATATTGGCTCATTTTTTGGTACCGAGGCTTGGGAATCGGAGATAAGGATCACTAGACTACTTCTTAACATACGGAGCAATACCACGGGCTGTAGATCAATCTACTAGCAGTAGTTTGCTTTCATAGATCACTTTAAATTGGCAACTTCGGGTTTAAACTATAAGTCCTGCTCAAGGAAAATTAAGGTGGTCCTTGGGGAGTCGTACACAAATGTTTAACCCCTAAACATGATATTCTAAGTATCGGAGTCACTTTTAAAAGTTTTATCCCTCAAACGACACACCAAACTTCTACGACAAGACACTAAAACAAACTAGTTCAAATGACTAGTTTCCGAACATCATAGTCTTTCTTTGATTTTTGACCTAAAAAATCTTTAAAATAAACTTCAAAATCCATTTCTAATCATTTAATCAAGTTACCAACATCACACATGGATATAAGGCTTTAGTTCTTCCTATATCATTTTAGGGTCCTTACAATTGGGATGTACTCTTATGCAACACGGTAAGGTGATTTCCTATAATTCAAGGCAACTTAAGATTCATAAAAAAAATTTACCCAACCTATGACCTCGAATTAGAAGAGGTGGTTTTTGCTTTGAAAATATTGAGACACTATGTAACAGTTCGAAAATCCACGACGTGTCTTAAAGCCTAACATCAGTGTCATGAGGTCTAGACACTGTTGTAAGAGTCATTTTAATGAAAATAGGTCATTTAGGAAGTTTAGAAACCAAAATGTCCAAGAACGTCCATGACATTCGGAAAACTAGTGCATGGAGGTACTAGCGTGCAGTAGCCTATTTGACTAGTTTTTAGGAGTCAAAAATCCATGAAAATTGGTGGAAGGGTGGATTACATGTGTTTAAGTTGATTCAAGGTTGAAATGTCTGGGTCCGACTACCCAAGGACAAACAAAGGGACCTTGAGGAGGACCCTTGCATCTTGGAGTCGCACGAGATACAATCGATGATCCGTGTGTGGATCGACTGGGCGTCATTGCCAACGGTTTATAAACACTTGTTGGATCCATCGCCTGCAAAAGTCTCTGACAAAAACCACGGAATGCAGCACGGAGGAGGGCTGGTCCATCGACTGACCCACGATCCGTCGATCGTAGTGTCGTCGGTGGCACTGCAATTTTCTACACGTTTTTAATTAAGTTCCAATTGATTAATTAAGGGGTTAGGTCGTTATTTAGGGGATTAGGGAATCCTAATTAAATTAACTAACCCCCCATATAAAGACCCCAACCCCATTAGTCTAATTACAACTCTCAAAACAAAACAATCTTCCTTCTCTCTTCTTTCTCTCTCTATTGGAAGACACCATTGAGGACAAGCTAGGGGAAGGATTTGGGGGCTGTAAAGGGACGACTTCACCATAAATTATTCATCAAACGTTGAGGTATGGTATCTAATTCACCTTTGAGACCTCTTTCCTCAAAGGGTTCCTTCAAAGTATTTTCAAAAGTTTAGTTTTCATATGGGTTCTTCTCCATCTCGAAAATTTTGTTATGAATTGTTTTGTTTATTGTTTATTATTGATAATATGAATAGCTTAGCATGAATTATAACTTAATTATGATATATCTTGATGGTTTGGTCTAGTTTGTAGATGATGACCCTTAACCCTTAACCGTAGGTTTGATCTTGATATGAATTATGTTGTATTTGATTCAATTGACTTGGTTATTGGTTGAATTACTACTAAATGATGTTGTTACACTAATAATGAAAAAATTAGAGTGATTTGTAGTCTTGAGAAAGTGATTCTAGGTTATAAATTATATTGTGAATTTACCTAAGTATCTTATCTAAAGTTATGATCTAGTATTGAATTGTGACGTAGTGATTCTCTTAGCCATGTTATCATGTTGGTTATTGAATTATGATGATGTTATGACCTAATTGGTTTGAATTAAGGGTTGATTGTAAGACCTTGGTGATGAATTATGAGGGAGACTTGGTAAGTCTTATGATCCCTATTCTTTACTTCAATTTATGATGGAGTGTGATTGAATCATGATGTTGTATTGAAGTATGCCTTGTAGTAGGATTTATAGGGTTGGTAGGATTTTAATTTTAAATGTCTTGACTATGGTTGTGCGGTTGATTAAGATGTAAATGTTACAAGGATGGTGACGACTACCAATATGCCTTATTATGAATGAATATGAAAATGTTCTAACCTCACTTATATGAATTATAATGAAAGAATTTACACTCATGCAATTCTTATTGAGCTATGATGATGATGATTATATAAGGGATAGACCCTATGACCTAAATTAAGCTATGATTGATAATAAAGGATTAAAGACATTTCAAAAAGGGACTGTAGCTTAGCATCGAATGATCTTGTATGTGAAGGGGTGACACTTTCCCAAATAGGGAAGGTAGGGTTCACTACTGTTCTCACGGGGTGGATAGCCTCATGACCTAAATAGGGTGTATAGTGATGTTTCCAAGACGGCCCCAAGTTCCATAAATTATGTTGCCACCATAGGAATACTAGCTAGTGTATCCACGTAGAAAGCTACGTTTATGTTTGGTTATACTTTGGCCGGTAGACCACCTTCCATCGGTGTAAGGATTTACAACACCTGATTCCACACTTAGTTCTTGTGGTCTATGTCGGTTAAGGCAAGTGTTCCCTAAATTAAAATGAAGCAATGAAGTATAAACTAACTAGGGTGACTTGAGAGGTTTTTCTTAGCCTGGGTATGGGTATGGGACTCTACTTATGCCTTGCACTAGTTTGCCTTGATGGAAACTTTAGAAGGTTGATATTATGTACGTATATGATAATGAATGCAAAAGATGATAATATGATGACTTTACATGTAAATGATAATATATGGTGATTGATATTCTTATGAACATGTAATTGGTCTATGTTGATAAAAGTATGAGGTTGTGTATCCTTAAAGATAATGTTATGTGAAGTGGAATATTAGTCATGGTTCTTGTTGGGTCACTTGATTGAGTATGGTTATGGGGCTTTTCTTAGTTATTGCACTTGTTGGATTGATGAGGATTTATGAGTAGTAGTCTTGCTTAGTTTGATGTGATGAACTCTTATCCATGCTTGTGATGAAATTACTTGATGATAGGGTTATGTTTGATCATGGGTTAAAGTATGTTGACAAGCATGTTATTTGCTTTGACTTGATGAATATGCCTTTTTGATTTGTATGTTTTCCTTTGATGATGCATAAGGCTTTCAAAGAATAAAATGTCCTTTTTAGCATGATTTGATCTTATATATGCATAAGGTCTCATACTTAGTATAAGTGGCGTACTAATCACATTTCTCCCTTTTTTCCAAATATTTTAGGTTCCGTTCGTTGAAGGCTCTTTGTGACGACTTTGAAGAAAGCTTGGAGTTTCTTATTCATCCAAGTGGGTAGAAACTAACTTTTCGAGTGCGATGCCAATATTGAGCTTATGATTTTTTTTTTTTTAAGACTCTTATGTTCTATCTCTGTTCATTTGAGTACGGATTGTATAAAGTCTATATATGTCTCTCTTACATTTATGTATGGGCTATGCTCAATTTGCTAATCTTGTTAGATGGTTATGAGATGACACAATCTTTAAAGACTATCTTTTATTTTATGTATTTATACTTATGTGCAATAAAAGTAGAAGGCTATGTAACCTTCCTATACAAAGGGTCTATGTATACTCAATACGGATATATATTATGTGTATGTAGAGGTCTATGTAAACCTCCAAGTAGAAGTAATCAAAAGTTTTAAATTTTTCCACGTTTTTGACCTATTAATGTAATGATGTAAACTAAGAGGGTAGTCTTAGTCCTCAGAGAGGACGATAACTCCGGTTACGTCTATGGGGTAAACCCGGATATGACAAACTTGGTATCAGAGTATGAGGTTGAATATGTTTGATGTTGATGTCTCTCTCAATCACGTCTATGTATATTCGTACTCATAATTGTGAAGCGTGCCACACTTATGAATAGAAATCTATGTGATGCTTAGGAAACTCTCTCTCTGTTTCTTAGAAATCCAATATCGTACCTTTAGAGTATACTTATTTTATGCTTTCACCTAAACCTTGTATTTTGGTTATAGGCAATGAATACTCGAAGGAATGCGACACGAATACTTGAGGAGGAGATTGCCAATGCGGGATCTCCTCCCCGTGGTGATCAAGTCCCTTCTCTAGAAGAGAATGCTAATGTTGAACAAGCTCCGGTCAATCCTCCACCTTTGACGGATGGTGACAAAAGGGCTGCCCTTTTCCAATTGGCCCAAGACGCCACCGCTCAAGCCCAAGAAATGATGTCCCAAGCTAATCGGGAGGTTGTACCCCGACCTCATCAACAAGTTGCTACTATGACCTCCCGTCTAAGGGATTTCAGTCGAATGAATCCTCCTACTTTCTATGGGTCCAAGGTTGAAGAAGACCCTCAAGATTTCATTGATGAATTCTACAAGATACTTTGTGTTATGGGGTTGTCTACTAGTGAGAAAGCCGAGTTAGCCACTTGCCAACTCACTTGATATGGCCAACGGAGAGACAATAGGCCTCTAAGGGAGGGACCGGTGACTTGGGAGATCTTCAAGAAGGTTTTTCTTGTTCGATTCTTTCCTAGGGAGATGAGGGAAGCCAAAGTGGTGGAGTTCATCAAACTTCATTAGGGAGGTATGAGTGTGCTTGAATAATCCTTGAAATTCACTAAATTGTCAAAATATGCTTTTTCTTTGGTTTCCGATCCTAGAGATGAAATGAGCCGCTTTGTTACCGGGTGTCAGATGATTTGCAAGAGGAGTGTCATTCGGCTATTATACATGACAACATGAACATTTCTCATCTTATGGTGCATGCTCGGCAAGTGGAGGAGGCAAGGGCTAGGAGAAAGAGTAGAGATGCTAAGAAGGCAAGATCTTTTGATGTTGGTTCTTCAAAGAATAGGCTTGAGATACAAGACAATCCTATATTTAAGAAACGGGTTTATAATCAAGTTCTTTCCAAGTTCCCTAAGGCTAGTGGTGATAGGGTGGCTAACCCTAAGCCTAAGAAGGGAAGGGGTGCTGGTTCACTAACCATGAAGCCAACTTGTGAAAAGTGTGGAAAAAAGCACTATGGTGATTTCCTCATTGGGACGGACAAGTGTTTTAGTTGTGGTAAAATTGGTCACAAGGTTAGGGATTGACCTAATATGAGGGGTCAAGACAAGAGTAGCGTTCTAGCTCAAGCAAGTGGTTCAAATGAGGCTCCAAAGAAGAACCGCTTCTATGCTCTCCACTCTCGGGGTGAGCAAGAGACTTCTCCCGATGTGTTGACCAGTATGTTGAAAGTCTTTTCTATAGATGTGTATGCTTTACTTGATCCCGGTGGTACCTTGTCATTTGTTACACCTCTAGTAGCCAAAAAGTTTGACATTTTACCCTATATTTTACATGAATCTTTTATAGTGTCTACTCCGGTGGGTGAGTCAGTTGTTGCAAAAAGGGTGTATAGAAATTATCTTATAATGTTTCCCAATAGAGTTTCTTATGTTGAACTAGTAGAACTTGATATGCTTGATTATGATATTATATTGGGTATGGATTGGTCGCTTGCTGGCTTTCACTCTATTGATTGTAGGACAAGGGTGGTGAAGTTTAACTTTCCAAATGAACCCGTTGTAGAGTGGAAGGGGGCAAATTCTATTCCTAGAGGTCGTATAATCTCTTGTCTAAAAGCATGAAAAATGATCTCTAAAGGTTGTCTATACCATATTGTAAGAGTCCAAGATCTAGATTGTGAAATTCCTCCCATTGAGTCGGTCCCCGTAATGAGTGAATTTCTGTAGGTCTTTCCTAATGATCTTCCCGGTATTTCTCCCGAATGGGAAATTGATTTTTGTATTAATTTACTACAGGATACAAATCCCATTTCAATTCCTCCTTATTGGATGGCTCCGACTGAATTGAAAGACTTGAAGGCTCAACTCAAGGATTTACTAGACAAAGGCTTCATTAGACCTAGGATTTCTCCATGGGGTGCTCCAGTTTTGTTCGTGAAGAAGAAGAATGGGTCCTTAAGAATGTGTATTGATTACCGCCAACTCAATAAGGTAACTATTAAGAATAAGTATCCTCTCCTTGGGATTGACGACTTGTTTGATAAACTCCAAGAGGCAAGCTACTTTTCTAAGATTGACTTGAGATCGGGGTATCACCAACTTAGGGTGAGAGGTGAGGATATACAAAAAATGGTGTTTCGAACTAGATATGGTTACTATGAGTTCCTAGTAATGTCTTTTGGTCTCAGTAATGCTCCGACGGTGTTTATGGACTAATGAATAGGGTGTTTTGAAGTTACCTTGATTCATTTGTCATTGTGTTCATCGATGACATCTTGGTATATTCGAAAAATGAGGATGATCACATGAACCATTTGAGAATGGTGTTTCAAGTACTTAAAGAACATCAGTTGTTTGCCAAGTATAACAAATGTGAGTTTTCGTTGAGGTCGGTGACATTTCTTGGTCATATCATCTCTAGTGAGGGAGTTGAGGTTGATCCAAGGAAGATGGAGGCGGTGAAAATATGGCCTAGACCATTGACTCCAACCGACATTAGGAGATTTTTGGATTTAGCGCATTATTATTGGAGGTTTGTGGAGGGTTTTGCGTCCATTGCATGTTCCTTGACTACTTTCACCCAAAAGTGTAAGAAATTTGAGTGGTCATAGGCATGTGAGAAAAACTTCTAAATGTAGAAAGATAGGCTTACTTCCGCTCCGGTGTTGACTTTACCGGAAGGTACAAAGGGGTTTGTTGTGTATTGTGATACAAGCCGTGTTGGTTTAGGGTGTGTTCTTATGCAACATGGTAAGGTGATAGCCTATGCTTCTAGGCAACTTAAGGTACATGAGCGAAACTATCCAACTCATGACCTTGAGTTAGCGGCGTGGTGTTTGCCTTGAAAATATGGAGGCATTACTTGTATGGTGTTCACGTTGATGTCTATACGACCATAAGAGTCTCCAATATGTGTTTACCCAAAAGGAGTTGAATCTCAACAAAGAAGGTGGTTATAATTGTTGAAAGATTACGACATGACTGTCCTGTAGCACCCCGGCAAGGCCAATGTGGTTGCGGATGCTCTAAGTCGTATGACTATGGGTAGTGTATCTCACATAGATGAAGCCAAGAAAGACCTAGCTAAATATGTTCATATGTTGGGTAGGTTGGGTGTGAGGTTGGAAGATTCTCCAGATGGTAGTTTCATGGTCCATTATAACTCCGAATCATCTTTAGTGGTTGAGGTGAAGTCCAAACAACACCTTGATCAACCATTGATTGAGTTCAAAGAATCGGTTCTTGGTAAGTTAAATGAGTCATTCTCCTTAGGGGGGGTGATTTGAGGTACCAAGGGAGATTGTGTGTTCCCAAGGTAGATGGGTTGAGGGACTGGATCGTTGAGGAAGCCCATTGGTACCGCTACTCCATTTAACCGGGTTCGACAATAATGTATTATGACCTTAGGGAAGTATTTTGGTGGGAAGGTTTGAAGAAGGATATAGCAGAGTTTGTGGCTAAGTGTCCAAATTACCATCAAGTAAAAGCCGAACATCAAAAGTTGGGTGGCTTACTAAAATAAATCCAAGTTCCTACTTGGAAGTGGGAAGACATCAATATAGATTTTGTAGTAGGTTTGCCTCGGACTCAAAAGCAATATGACTCTATAGGGTGATTGTGGATAGGTTGACCAAGTTCGCTCATTTTATTCCCGTCAAGTCTACTTATTTGGCGGAAGATTATGCTAGGATCTTCATAGATGAGATTGTGTGTCGCCATGGTATTCCGTTATGCATCATATCGGATCGGGGTGCACAATTCAAATCTAGGTTTTGGAGGTCATTTTAAGAAGTGTTGGGTACTAAGGTGAAGTTGAGTATCGCGTTTCATCCCCAAACAGATGGTCAAGCGGAACGTACTATTCAAACCCTTGAGGATATGCATAGGGCTTGTATTATTGATTTCAAAGGGAATTGGGATAAGCATTTTCCTTTAGTGGAGTTTGCTTATAATAATAGTTTTTATTATCCATCTCCATGGCTCCCTATGAAGCCTTGTATGGTAGGAGGTGTGGGTCTCCTATTGGATGGTTTAAAGTGGGTGAGCCTTTGCTTCTTGGTCCCGATTTGATTTATAAGACTTTGGAGAAAGTTCATATCATAAGGAATCGGTTGCAAAAGGCCTATAGTCGGCAAAAGTCTTATGCCGATCATAGGAGAATGGATTTGGAGTTTGAAGAAGTTGATAAGGTGTATTTGAAAATTTCACCTATGAAAGGGGTTGTTAGATTTGGAAAGAAAGTGAAGTTTAGTCCTCGTTATGTGGGTCCCTATGAAATCTTCAAAAGGGTTGGTAAGGTTGCCTATGAATTGAAACTTCCTAGTGAATTGGCTTCGGTTCATCTGGTTTTCCATGTTCCCATGCTTAAAAAGTGTGTTGGTGATCCCGAGTCTATTCTTCCTATTGAGGGTCTAGGTGTGAAGGATAATCTCTCTTATGAGGAAGTCCCGGTTCAAATCCTTGATAGGCAAGTAAAGAAATTGAGGAATAAAGAGGTTGCTTCGGTAAAGGTGTTGTGGAAGAGTCTCCTATTTGAGGGTGCAACATGGGAGGCCGAGGCCGACATGAAGTCCCGTTACCCTCATCTATTTGTTAACTAAGGTTAATAGTTCTTACTAATAATGAAAATAATGACTAAAGTTGAAGTTGCTTTGATTTTTAGTGAAGTCTTTGACACGCTCAAATTACACTTCCCTAAAGAAGTATAAGCGGTCGTATCAAGTAAATAACCCAAATGTTAGGTTGGGGTCGATCCCACGAGGAAAATGGTTTAGACTTAACTTTAATCTACGATTACTTCTATTTTAATCAAGTCCTTTCCGAAAATAAACAACTAAAAGGGGGGGTTTTGTATAAAAAAATTATCTAATTAATTCTAAGTAAACAAGGAGCAAGTTCAGATGTTTGATGTTTATCAAGTAATGAGAGAAACTAGGGTGTAAGTGTTTCCCATAGGTTCATAACGCAGTAACCCTAGCTATAACAACTCTTTTCTAGTATCTTGCATGCAAAGTGGTAAGTTATGTATCCCTAATTCCTTGGTCCGGCAACTAGTGAATTTCACTCCGCACCTTGGTCCGGCTACGTGTGTATACTTTACTAGACCTTACCTTTTACCTCATATTAAGCATCATATTCAATGTATGGCTAAGTTACTACTTCGCACCAATTGAAACTAGCCTATAAAATAGTGTATACTAAATCTACGTTGATAATTCTTTTCTTATTATCTACATCCTTGGTCTGGCAATTAGCAACAAGGCAACTCTAACGTTGGCCATCGTTAAAAAGACTTCTAAACGAAAGAATTATCAATACATGCAAGACAATACTCTAGAATTGTTATTTTAGCTAGTTCTACTTTGTTAATTACCCATGGTTCCCACAACCCTAGTTGTGAATTTAGTTACCCATGATAAGAATTACACAATTCATATTTATTAGACAAGAATTCATGTACTTTTAAAAAATTTGAAGAAAATCCAAAAAATCACTTGAATTAATCAAAATATTGTAAGAATCGATTCCAGATAAGTGAAGTATTTTCCAAAACCCAAAATTCAACAACCAACAATACAAATCTGAATATTATCCAAGAGTCTAACCCCAAAACGAGGTTTTTTGGTCCTATTTATAATAATAGAATTCTAAAAATAAAGGGAAACCTAAATAAGGAAAATCTGTCCTAAAACGCGTCTCACATCGACGACCTGATCGACGGACCGTCGAGGCAACGATGGATCGTTGACGCCTCTGTCGGTCCATACTTCAACTCTATTTTTAGCTGCTTCCTTACCCAACTCTCTGTTACCATCGACGGACCAAGACGACGGTCTGTTGACAGGATGACGGTCCGTCAATGTCCTTCATTGCTCCACACTTAGAATCTTTTCAAATCGGGTACTGAGGCTACATTCTGTTAACACCAACGGATCACCAGGACTGTCCGTCGATGAGATGACGGACCGTTATCCCTTCCGTAACCCCACACTTGGTCAGAATTCCCCGATCTTTCCTTGGCAGCATAACATTTTCATGGCTACGGTTGTCACCTATGGACCGTCGATGGCTTCGTAGTTCATCTTTTCTGCAATTTTCAGCACATCTTCAGCGTTTTCATTCTGGACAGTTTTTCCTGCAAACATAAAGAAAAATACATTAAAACTACTACAATAAAGTCCTTAGACACACACTAAACTTAAGGAAAAAGAATTGAAAGTACCGTAAAACCACGGTATATCAACACCCTTAACTTAAATTCGTTGTTTGTCCTCAAGCGACGCACTATGAGTCACCACAACACCTTTGTACACAAGTAGCTTCATTTAAGCTTTCGCAATCATCTGGCTATCAATCCCGATTATTTTCATTATGTTCATGCATGATATCACTATTAGGCTCGCTCATGTGGATTAGACCATGACATAGATTCACCACGCACCGACACCTCTCCTCTTTTATCTCTCACCAAGGTGCAAACTTTCCAGTATTGCAATTAATGTACTTACTTCAAAAACAATATCCTCCTTTTTCGCACAGTGATTTCAGTTTGAGTATAAGGATTATTTTTCAACACTAACTCTCACAACAACTTCTCACCTCATTGATACTTGTCGCCACAGGCTTGCCCTTAGTTTCACTGCTTTAAGTTCACCATATTAGAATCTTAGGATAACGATAGGACTTTATTAGCTTGTAACGTAGGCTCAGGGTTAGGTAGGGTACATTTGGATGCATTTTAGTGACTTGTCTCCCTCCTTGACATAACGGCTAAGCGTCCTACCTTTTCGTCGTTTAATCTGCCCTATTCTTGATTTTCTTATATTCTTTTGCCTTGCTTTTCTCCTTTCTTTCTCCTTTTGTGTAAATGACTCTTCTTTTTATTATATATATATATATATATATATATATATATATATATATATATATATATATATTTTAAAATTTTCAAATTTTTCACTTGATTTCAACTTTGCTTGAGTAACTTTTCTTTTCTTCTTTTTCTCTCTTTATTCTTTCAACCCCACTTTTCGGAGCATTCCTAATAACAGCAACCCTCAGCTCATAGCTTTGCCATGAGTCAAGGTACACAATACCCAAGGTTGGGTCAGGGCCAAGACGATGTTGTTTTCTTCATTAGCCACCCTCAACTTATGCTTTTGGCATAAGCTGAGGTGCACATGTCCAAAGAGGGACCAGGGCCAACACATTGTTCTCAGAAAATTTGGGTAGAAAAGAAAGGTCGATTTTAAGCTCAAATCATTTGGATCAAGAAGGGATTAATTTCATTTGGTTTTCTTTTATCTAGGCTAAAGATTTGCTATCTTTGAACAAGGGACTATGATTCTTTCCTAATTGTCTATCACAAATTATTTTTAGCAGGACTAACCGGGAAAGTTCTAGCTCAGTACCAACGGTGGAATATCCAACTTTCCTCACACTCACTTAACACCTCATTACCCTACCAGATTATCAGCCACCTAGTTCGAGCTTTAGGTTGAGGGTCATGCAGTGGTGTATCTCTATGTCATGCTTAGAGCCACACATTCATCATTCACTATGCCTAATCATGCAAGCATTTTCTTTAAAACATGATATCATTTTATTTAGCCATCATGCTTCATATTTCATGTCTATACTATGTACAAGATACTAACGTGCCGGTTCAACAATAAAACAACCAATCTCTTGGGGAAAAAGAACACAGGCAAGAAAACCCTAAGAGAAGATCGTGAGTTGGGCTACTCAGACATCAACAAGATGGCGGGTCCAGTTTACCGGAACCCGATCTCTCTGTAGTAGGGACACCATCAGTAGTGTCCGCAGCAATAACAGCACCCGCAGTAGTGCTCCTCTCAACATCAGCAATCCTGGAGCTAGACGCCCCAGCATCCACCTCCTGAGCCCTCATCTGTCGGGCCTCCTCATCCATCAGCGAGGTTCTCTTCGCAGCCTCCAACTCAAGACGCTCTCTCTTCCTAGCTAGAGTCTCATCTTCCTCTCTGGATCGGTGCCTCTTTGTATGCTCACGTGGCGGAAGCGGTGGCGCAGCAGTGATCTGGAAAAGAGCATCCAGCATCATATCCTCAGAAGGCTCCACAGATGTGGCCTCAAAATCGGGCACCCGGGCCTCTAGAATGACATCGATATCTGCCCTCAAACTCGCCACAACAGCCTGTAGAGTCGTCAAATCTACAGTAGGGGCTGGCCGGGCAAGAACCCTCAACTCAAATACGTCAAAGAGCTGGTGGACCTCCATAATCTGCCTCTCAGTCTGCTGGGCCATCTTTATCTCTATCCGCTCCTCCGCCTCAGCAATGGACTTCTGCATCCAAGGCTAGATATTATGCAGAAGTGTGGCCATTTGGGCCTCTAATTTCTGGACTCTAGCGATCGAGACCAGTGCTGCAGATAGGGTGGAGAGGGATGAGCTCGGAGCGGTGCTAGTACCCGGGATAGACTCAACCGGGGTGGTATCGGTAGGCTCTTATGTAGCCTGATCAGCCCCTTGGGCCTGCTCTACCGTGTCTTCCAGGTTCTCACCTAGCGGCTGCACCTCTGCACGGGGCCCTCTATTGGGAGCCAACTCATTGGTCTCATCCCAGATGAGACCGATATCAACCTGGCCAGTTGGGGTCTTGAGCACATCAATGTGCCACACATGCACTCCAGCAGGCCTGCACAACTCGAAAATCATGCAAGGGAAGGGGTAACTGGTGGTGTCCTTAAAGGCCCTCTCATGGATTACCGCCTGCAAAAGCTACGCAAAATCCACCTCGAACCCAGCAACCATGGCGGCTATCAGAACTGCTCTATCCCATGTAACAATATTATTAACAGCAGTGGGGGAGAGACAATGACAGACCAAGAGCCATAAGAATTTGGCTGTGAATGTGTGGTTGACCTTCTTTATTCCTCCTTTGGAATCCAGCACCCAATTTGCACTCTCGCCATCCATGGAGATGTTCTGGGCTATCCACATCTTGGTGGTCTCTCTCAACACTCTCTCACGCTGGAAACGTCCGTCCTTGATCAGCTTACACCGATAGTCAAACTAGGGAGGTAGGGGGGCCCTGGTGGCATCAGTGTCAGCACCATATAAAAATCTGCGAATGGCAGGCAAGGAGATATCCACCCGCTTGCGTGTTTGGCGGGCTTAGCCCGCTTGTCCAAACTAGCCCTGAGAGTCTCCACATAAGCTGCGTAGAACTCCCTCACAACCTCCTCACTGTAACGGCCCAAACTCCTAGCCGTCCACTCTAGCCGGTGGCGGGTAAAAAGGTCATGTGTAGCCGGCATCGTGGGAAGAATACTGGTAAGAACTCGTCGCTCGACTGTCAGAGTCCGAGTCATGACCCCCTTGTCGTTGAGCAGCTTCACATCCCTGTATATCTGATATTTGACCTCGACACACCACCGGTTGGGCTGATTAGCAACCGGTGCGGGATCGGTCAGGGGTACGGGGGTGGAATCTGCACTATCAGCCTCATCAGACGAGGTAGAGTGGGCAGGTGCTGTAGGAGTAGTGGCACCATGTGAAGATGGCGCTTCCTCTGACCTGGAAGCCTCCTCGGATTACCTTCACAAGGGTTATGAACCAACACTTGATTATGAGCATCAACTGGCGGGGGGAGGTTGAGAATTGATCTCATCCTCGATATAAGCAGGATTGTTTTAAATGTTCATTCTGTGAAGTGTACGGTTTAGTTTTGGATCAAGCGGAAGTATTGGTTCTCCTCGACTCCATGTACCTGGCATACACTAAAGCTAGACCTACAGGAGACAAAAACAAAAAGAAAAATTAAAATCATGAAATTATTGACTAAAATTCGGTAATGTGCTTAAAGTTAATCTAAAAGCCACTATCCCCGGCAGCGGCGCCAAAATTTGATACGCTCAAATTACACTTCCCTAAAGAAGTATAAGCGGTCGTATCAAGTAAATAACCCAAATGTTAGGTTGGGGTCGATCCCACGAGGAAAATGGTTTAGACTTGACTTTAATCTACGATTACTTCTATTTTAATCAAGTCCTTTCCAAAAACAAACAACAAAAAGGGGGGGTTTTGTTTAACAAAATTATCTAATTAATTCTAAGTAAAAAAGTAGCAAGTTCAGATGTTTGATGTTTATCAAGTAATGAGAGAAACTAGGGTGTAAGTGTTCCCCATAGGTTCATAACGCAGTTACCCTAGCTATAACAAATCTTTTCTAGTAACTTGCATGCAAAGTGGTAAGTTATGTATCCGTAATTCCTTGGTCCGACAACTAGTGAATTTCACTCCGCACCTTGGTCCGGATACGTGTGTATACTTTACTAAACCTTACCTTTTACCTCATATTAAGCATCATATTCAATGTACGACTAAGTTACTACTTCGCACCAATTGAAACTAGCATATTAGATAGTGTATACTAAATCTACGTTGATAATTGTTTTCTTATTATCTACATCCTTGGTCCGGCAAGTAGCAACAAGGCAGGTTCTAACGTTGGCCACCGTTAAAAAGACTTCTAAACAAAAGAATTATCAATACATGCAAGACACTACTATAGAATTGTTATTTTAGCTAGTACTACTTTGTTAATTACCCATGGTTTCCACAACCCTAGTTGTGGATTTAGTTACCCATGGTAAGAATTACACAATTCATATTGATTAGACATGAATTCATGTACTTACTTTAACAAATTTGAAGAAAATCCAAAAAATCACTTGAATTAATCAAAATATTGTAAGAATCAATTTCGGAAAAGTGAAGTATTTTCCAAAACCCAAAATTCAACAACCAACAATACAAATCTGAAAATTATCCAAGATTCTAACCCCTAAAATGAGTTTTTTTGGTCGTATTTATAATAATAGAATCCTAAACATAAAGGGAAACCTAAATAAGGAAAATCTATCCAAAAACGCGTCTCACATTGATGACCTGACCGACGGACCGTCGAGGCAATGACGGATCGTCGATGCCTCCGTCATTCCATACTTGAACTCTATTTTTAGCTGCTTCCTTCTCCAACTCTCTGTTACCATCGACGGACCAAGACGACGGTCCGTTGACAGGACGACGGTCCGTCAATGGCCTTCATTGCTCCACACTTAGAATCTTTTCAAATCGGGTACTGGGGCTACATTCTGTTAACACCAACGGATCACCAGAACGGTCCGTCGATGAGACGATGGACCGTCATCCCTTTCGTAACCCCACACTTGGTAAGAATTCCCCGATCTTTCCTTGGCAGCATAACATTTTCATGGCTACGGTTGTCACCTATGGACCATCGATGGCTCCGTAGGTCATCTTTTCTGCAATTTTTAGCACATCTTCAGCATTTTCATTCTGGACAGTTTTTCCTGCAAACACAAAGAAAAATACATTAAAACTACTACAATAAAAGCCTTAGACACACACTAAACTTACGGAAAAAGCATTGAAAGTACCATAAAACCACGGTACATCAGTCTTGTAAAATGTGCATTTTTGAATAGCTTTATAGTGACTTATATTGAAGTTGTTCATTTGAACTTGAGATTTTTCTCTTTGGCTTGTTTGAGTTATCTTGTGCATTTTCATATGGTGAGTCTTTATGATATGATATTTACCATGTTTGTAAGTTGAACTTTGGCATAATTGACTCATGTAAAGCATGTTGAGATCATGTTGTTGTTGTGAGAAGGATTCCTCATAATGTGATATTTGAGCCTTATTTGTGGTAATTGAATTTTTGAATTGGCTTGTGCATTTAGATATGGTTGATGTTGTTATGTATTATTGTTGGTTGGGATGCTAGTCTTGAGTCAATTCCTTCCTTCAAAAGAATTAGTGAAATTCGGGGACGAATGTTCCTAAGAGGGGATAATGTAACACTTTGAAAATCTATGAAGTGTCTTAAAGCCTAACATAAGTTTCATGTGGTCTAGACATTGTTGTAAGAGTCATCTTAAAAATAGGTTATTTAGGAAGTTTAGAAACCAAAATGTCCAAGAAAGTCCGTGACGTTAGGAAAACTAGTTCATGGAGGTACTAGCGTGCCTTAGCCTATTTGACTAATTTTTAGGAGTCGCAAATAAATAAAAGTTTGTGGAAGGGTGAATAACATGTGTTTAAGTCGATTCATGGTTGAAAAGTCCAGGTACGACTCCCCAAGGACCAACCAAGGTCCCTTGAGGAGGACCCTTGTATGTTGGAGTCAACACTACTTGGGCAGTGTGCACCCACGAGATGCAATCGACGATCCGTGTGTCGATTGACTGGGCGTCGCTGCCAACAGTCGACCAACACTTAGAATTTTTTTTGGAGCCCTCGCCTGCAGAAGTCTCTAACAATAACCACAGATGTGAAGCACGGAGGAGGGCTGGTCCGTTGACTGACCCACGATCCTTCGATCGTGGTGTCGTCGGTGGCACAACAATTTTCTGCACATTTTTAATTAAGTTCCAATTGATTAATTAAGGGGTTAGGTCGTTAGTTAGGGGATTAGGGAGGCCTAATTAAGTTAATTAATCCCCATATAAAGATCCTAACCCCATTAGTCTAATTACAACTCTCAAAACAAAACTCTCTTCTTTCTCTCTTCTTTCTCTCTCTATTGGAAGACACAATTGAAGACAAGCTAGGGGAAGGATTTGGGGGCTGTAAAAGGACGATTTCACCATCAATTCTTCATCAAACGTAGAGGTATGGTATCTAATTCACCTTTGAGACCTCTTTCCTCAAAGGGTTCCTTCAAAGTATTTTCAAAAGTTGAGTTTTCATATGGGTTCTTCTCCATCTCGAAAATTATATTATGAATAGTTTTGTTTATTGTTTATTATGGATAATATGAATAGATTAACATGAATTATAACTTAATTATGATATATCTTGATGGTTTGGTGTAGTTTGTAGATGATGACCCTTAACCCTTAACCCTATGTTAGATCTTGATATGAATTATGTTGTATTTAATTCAATTGACTTGGTTATTGGTTAAATTACTACTAAATGATGTTGCTACACTAATCATGAAATAATTAGAGTGATTTGTAGTCTTTCATTCTAGTTCTTGATAAAGTGATTCTAGGTTATAAATTATATTGTGAATTGACCTAAGTATCTTATCTAAAGCTATGATCTAGTATTGAATTGTGACGTAGTGATTCTCCTAGCCTTGTTATCATGTTGGTTATTGAATTATGATGATGTTATGACCTAATTGGGTTGAATTAAGGGTTGATTGTAAGACCTTGGTTATAAATTATGAGGGAGACTTGGTAAGTCTTATGATCCCTATTGTTTACTTCAATTTATGATGGAGTGTGATTGAATCATAATGTTGTATTGGAGTATGCCTTGTAGTAGGATTTATAGGGTTGGTATGATTTTGAATTGAAATGTCTTGACTATGGTTGTGCGGTTGATTAAGATGTAAATGTTATAAGGATGGTGACGACTACCAATGTGCCTTATTATGAATGAATATGAAAATGTTCTAATCTCACTTATATGAATTGTAATGAAAGAATTTACACTCATGAAATTCTTATTGAGCTATGATGATGATTATATAAGGGGTAGACCCTATGACCTAAATTAGCTATGATTGATTATAAAGGCTTAAAGACATTTCAAAAAGGGACTGTAGCTTAGAACCGAGTGATCTTGTATATGAAGGGGTGACACTTTCCTAAATAGGGAAGGTAGGGTTCACTACGGTTCTCACGGGGTGGATAGCTTCATGACCTAAATAAGGTGTAGAGTGATGTTTACAAGATGGCCCCAAGTTCCAAAAACTATGTTTCCACCATAGGAATACTATCTAGTGGATCCACGTAGAAAGCTACGTTTATGTTTGGTTGTACTTTTGCCGTAGACCACCTTCCATCGGTGTAAGGTTTTACAACACCGGATTCCACACTTAGCTATTGTGGTCTATGTCACTTAAGGCAAGTGTTCCCTAAATTAAAATGAAGCAATGAAGTATAAACTAACTAGGGTGACTTGAGAAGTTTGACTTAGCCTAAGTATGGGTATGGGAATCTACTTATGCCTTGCAGTAGTTTTCCTTGTTGGAAGATTTAGAAGGCTGATATTATGTATGTCACATTCGGGTTTACCCCCGACGTAACGGCGTCGTCATTCTCTTAGAGGACTAAGTCAAGCCTCTTAGCCTCGTCATAGCATTCATCGATTAAAAATGTGAAGGAGTTTAAAACTTTTTATCTATCTCTACTTGGAGGTTTACATAGACCTCTACATACACATAATCGTATTTATATCAAGTATACTTAGACTTGTTCATATACGAAGATTACATAGTCTTCTACTTTTATATCACCCATTTATATAGTAAAGAAATAATAGTCATAAAAGTTGTCTCATCTCATAAACCATCTATCAACGACAATAAATCTTGGGAATAGCCCTACATCAATAAAGGAAGCCACATATAGGCTATATAAAACATCATCTCAAATGAATAAAATGAGTCAATACTTAACTATAGTAACTAAGTAACATAAGAGTAAGATGTTGGCAACGCCCTCGGTAGAATGAGGACCTACCACTTGGATGGTAAGATATCCAAGTCTTCCTTTCCAGCAATTCGGAGCAAGTTCAACGACCGGAACCTAAAATGTTTGGGAAAAGGGCAAGAAATGGGGTTAGTACTCCACATGTACTAAGTATGGAACCATATATACAATTACCAATCAAGTATACTTATAAAAGGATATTTAAGAATGTCATGCTATGTAAACTAATTACTTGAATATACAAAGCAGTTAACTAAACCACATGCATACCATCATATTTAAGACCTTAATCACATAAGATCCTATCATCAAGAAACATCATTATAAAACATGTATACGAGTGAAGCATAGCAAGGCAAAACATACTAACTATAACCTTCATAAAGTCACAAGTGCAATGACCAAATAAATTCCCATGACTCTCACTTAATCAAGTAACCTACCAAGACTACAATTAGCAATCCACCTTACTTATCATACTCTCCCATTTCATGAAACATTCTTCTTCAACAAAAGCCAACAACCTTATACTCATAAGCATGTTGTTCAATGTGCAAAGTCATTTACATTATATCACTACTTTACATACATAATATTGACCTCTCAAAGCTCATATCAAGGTAAACTAGTGCAAGGCGTAGGTAGAGTCCCATACCCCTACCTAAGTTATAGCAAAACCCCTCAAGTTACTTCGATTAGTCTATATGTTATTCATTCGTTTTAGTTTAGGGAAACCATGCCTTAACCGACATAGACCACATGAGCTAATGTGGAATCCGGTGTCATGAAACCTTTCACCGATGAAAGGTGGTCTACCGGCCAAGGTAGAACCTAACGTAAACGTAGCTATCTAGGTGGATCCACTAGCTAGTATCCTATGGTGGCAACATAGTTGATGGAGCTTGGGGAAAAGAACCATGGACATATCAACTCTACACCCTACTTGGGCCATGAGGCTATCCACCCCGTGAGGACCGTAGTGAACCCTACCTTTCCTTATGTAAGAAAGTGTCACTCCCTCACATACAAGCTCAGTCGGTGCTAAGCTAGGTCCCTTTACTGAAAAACCTTTAATCTTATCAAAATCGTAAATATAAGTATATATATATATATATCATAGGGCCTAGCCCTCATATATATTCGTTTATCATAGCTCAATAATAATTGTATGAGAAATGGTCCTTTCATTAACAACTCAAATAGGTGAAGTTAACCCTTGCACATCTCATCATAATAGGGCACATCTTTACATAACAACTTCCCTATATCATGTACTCCTAGGAAACCTCACAACCAAACCTAAAACATTTCAATTCAATCATCATACCAACCTATCACCTTAAACAAGGTATACTTCAACACAACATTAATCACTCGATGACAATTAATCACAATTTAAAGTAAGGATTAGGATAATCAAGACATACCAATACTCCTACATAGTTCACCAATAAGGGGTCTTACCATCAACCCATAGATCGACCCAATTTGGGTCGTCACACCAATGTAATTCAATAATCAACATAAGAACTAATTTAGGAGAATCACCATACCATAATGCAATACTAAATCGGAGCTTAGTAACATGATATCAAAGTCTATCTTCTTACCCTAGATTCAACATTCAAGAAATAGGCATGAAGGACTTCAATTCATTACAATATATTCATAATCAATGCAATAACAACCATTAAAGATGATTTAAACGATAATTAGATCAATTACATCAACCCAACCCAAATTCATATAAATCTCATACATAGGGTTAAGGGTTAGGGGTCATCACCCACAATCTAGACCAAACTACATCAATTCATCATAACAAGTTACAATACATGATAATCTATTCATTTTAACCCAAAGAATACATGAACAACTCAATTCACATAATCAAATTCGAAATTGGATGAAACCCATATGAAACTCAACTTTTGGAAAATCTTTGAAGGAGCCCTTTGAGGAAAGAAGTATCAAAGGTGAATTAGATCCCATACCTTAAGGTTTGATGACGTTTTGATGGTGATTTCGTGCTAAACCATCCCCCAATGATCCTCCCAAGCTATTCTCCATAGAGTCTTCTAATAGAGAGAAAAAGTAGAGAGAAGGAAGAGATTTTAATTTGAGAATTGTGATTACACTAATGAGGATTGGGGGTATTTATAGTGGGGCTAAGTCAACTTAATTAGTCTTCCCTAAATCCCCAATTACCCCTAAGACACTTAACAAATTTAAATGAACTATACTTTAATTCACCAAAACATAACAGGGCCCCCCACCGACGGAACCCCGTCGACGGTCCGTCGTAGGCGTGACGGACTATCCTCCCTCCGTCCTGCACTTCCGTCTTCTCGGTCAGAGACTGTGCAGGCGAGGGTTCTTGAGGAGGCGACTAAGGTGAGACGACGGTGGCCTCGACGCCCCTTCGTGCCCATGACGCCCCATCATGCCATCCGTCGAGGCACACTGCAGGCATTGTTGCACCTTCCTGCCACAAGGGTCCTCCTCGAGGGCCCTTGGTTGGTCCTTGGGGAAACGTACCATGACTTTTCCATCATGAAACCATACTATTTGATACCCCTATTGCTACAAACTTTCGCTCATTTCCGACCCTTAAACTTAGTCAAACTAATTAGAACACACTAGCCCTTTCATGAACCAACTTTCTGGACGTCATGGACGTTCTTGAACACTTTGATCCTAAAACACTTTAACTAGTCTATATACACCTAATTTGGCTAGGAACAATGATTTAGACGTTAAGGAGCCTGGTTAAGTTTTACAACATGACTTGGGATTTCGAAATGTTACATTATCCCCCCCATAGGAACATTCGTCTCCGAATGACACTAAACACTCTTTAAAGGAGGAACAAGACTCAAGACTAGCAACTCAACCAATTCACAATATCCAATTTGCATGAATCACATCATTTCAATAAAACACTTCAAAACATCAATTTATCACACATAAGCTCAAAGTTTCCTCATGAGGTATCTCCTCCTCACTACACACATGAGCTCAATCATTTGATACACAAGTCAATTAGCACAAAGTTCATCTTATCAATATGCAAGAAGCAAGACAAATTTCAAATTATTGTTTAAGGCCACCTTACAGTGACTTCATTGTGAAGTCTCCAAAACTAAGATTTTTGAAGAAACTTCACCAAAACATCAAGGATTCACAATATCTAACATAATTATATCATTAGAAAGAATGACTAACCTTAAAAAAAAAAAATGAGGATAACGGGTTTTCATGTCGGCCTCGGCCTCCCATGTTGCACCCTTAACTAGGTGTTTCTTCCAAAACACTTTTACGGAAACCACCTCTTTGTTCCTCAACCTTTTTACTTGCCTATCAAGGATTTGAACCAGCGCTTCCTCAGAAGAGAAGTTATCCTTGACTCCAAGACCTTCAATAGGAAGAATAGACTCGGGATCCCCGACACACTTCTTCAACATAGAGACATGGAAAACCTGATGAACCGAAGCTAAATCGTTAGATAGTTGTAAGTGATAAGCAACTTTACCAACCCTTTCCAAAATCTCATAAGGGCCCACGTAACGAGGGCTCAACTTCCCTTTCTTGCCAAATCTTACCACCACCTTCATAGGTGAAATTTTCAAATACACCTTGTCACCCTCTTCAAACTCCAAATCCCTTCTCCTATTGTCGGCATAGGACTTTTGTCGACTATAGGCTGTTTGCAACCTGTTCCTTATGATATGCACATTCTCCAAAGTCCTATAAATCAAGTCGGGACCAAAGATCGATGGTTCACCAACTTTAAACCATCCTATAGGAGACCTACACCTCCTACCATACAAGGCTTCATAAGGAGCCATGGAGATGGACGAATGAAAACTATTATTATACGCGAACTCCACCAATGTCAAGTGCTTATCCCAACTTTCCTTAAAATCAATGATGCAAGCTCTAAGAATATCCTCAAGGGTTTGAATTGTGCGTTCCGCTTGACCATCCGTTTGAGGATGAAAGGCGGTACTCAATTTCACTTTAGTACCCAACCCTTTTTGAAAAGACATCCAAAACCTAGATGTGAATTGTGCACCCCGATCCGAAATGATAGATAACGGAATACAATGGCGACACACAATCTCATCTATGAAGATCTTCGCATAATCCTCCGCCGAGTACGTGGATTTGACTGGAATAAAATGAGCGGACTTTGTCAATCTATCAATAATCACCCATATTGAATCATACGACTTTTGAGTCCGAGGTAACCCTACCACAAAGTCCATATTAATGTCTTCCCACTTCCAAGTAGGAATTTGGATCTCTTGTAGTAATCCACCCGGCTTTTGATGTTCCGCCTTCACTTGTTGGCAATTTGGACACTTAGCAACAAATTCCACTATGTCCTTCTTCAAACCTTCCCACCAATATATTTCTCAAAGGTCATGATGCATCTTAGTAGAACCCGGATGGATGGAATAGTGGGATCCATGGGCTTCTTCAAGGATCCGACCCCTCAATCCATCAACATCAGGAACACATAACCTCCCTTGGTACCTCAACACACCATCTCCTCCTAAGGAAAAAGACTCATTCATCTTGCCAAGAACAGATTCCTTCAACTCCATCAATAGTTGATCAAGGTGTTGTTTGGACTTCACCTCAACTACTAATGATGACTCAGAGCTATGATGAACCGTGGCACCTCCATTTAGAGAACTCTCCAACCGCACCCCTAATCTAGTCAAACTATGCACGTCTTTCACTAGATCTTTCTTGTCTCCATCTATATGAGACACACTACCCATAGTCATACGGCTTAGAGCATCTTCCACCACATTGGCCTTGCCGGGATGATATAGGACACTCATATCATAATCTTTCAACAATTCTAACCACCTTGTTTGTCGGAGATTCAACTCTTTTTGAGTAAACACATATTGAAGACTCTTATGATCGGTAAAAACATCCACATGAACACCATACAAATAATGTCTCCATATTTTCAAAGAAAACACTATGGCCGCTAACTCAAGGTCATGAGTGGGGTAATTTCTCTCATGCACCTTAAGTTGCCGTGAAGCATAGGCAATCACCTTCCCATTTTGCATAAGCACCCCCCCCAAAACTATGCGGGATGCATCACAATACACAATGAACCCCTTAGAACCTTCTGGTAAAGTTAACACCGGAGCGGAAGTAAGCCTATCTTTCAATAATTGGAAACTCTTCTCGCAGTCCTCCGACCACTCAAACTTTTTACCCTTTTGAGTCAATGAAGTCAAAGGAGATGCAATGGATGAAAAACCTTCTACAAACCTTTGAGAGCCTGCTAGACCCAAGAAACTCCTAATATCTGTCGGGGTCAAGGGTCTAGGCCAATTTCTTACCGCATTAGTTTTCCTTGGGTCTACCTCAACTCCCTCACTAGAGATGATGTGTCCAAGAAACGCGACCGACCTCAACCAAAACTCACACTTGCTATACTTGGCGAACAATTTATGCTCTTTAATGGTTTGCAATACCACCCTTAGATGACCCATGTGATCAACCTCATTCTTCGAATACACCAAGATATCATCGATAAATACAATAATGAACGTATCAAGGTAATTTTGAAACACCCTATTCATTAGGTCCATAAACGCTGTCGGAGCATTTGTGAGACCAAAGGACATAACCACGAACTCATAATGCATGTACCGAGTCCGAAAGGCCGTCTTTGGAATATCTTCATTTCTCACCCTAAGCTGGTGATACCCTGACCTCAAGTCAATTTTGGAGAAGTAACTCGCCCCTTGGAGTTGATCAAATAAATCATAAATCCGCGGAAGAGGATATTTGTTCTAGATAGTAACCTTGTTGAGTTGGCGATAGTCAATACACATTCTCAAGGACCCATCCTTCTTTTTCACGAATAATACCGGAGCACCCCATGGAGAAATGCTAGCCCTTACAATGCCCTTGTCTAGCAAATCTTTAAGTTGTGCCTTCAACTCCTTCAATTCGGCCAGAGCCATTCTATAAGGAGGAATAGAGATAGGGATTGTTTCTGGTAGCAAATCGATACCAAAATCGATTTCCCATTCGGGAGAAATGCCGGGAAGGTCATCAAGAAAGACCTCCGTAAATTCACTCACCACGGGAACCGACTCAATAGGAGGAACTTTAGAATCAACTTCTTGGACTCTCACAATATGATAAAGACACCCCTTTGAGATCATTCTACACGCTTTTAAACTTGATATGAAACGACCTCTAAGAAGAGAATTTCCACCCTTCCACTCAATAACGGGTTCATTTGGGAAACTAAACCTCACAACTCTAGTTCTACAATCAATAGAAGCGAAGCTAGCATGTAACAAATCCATACCCAAAATAACGTCAAAATCAAGCATGTCTAGTTCAACTAGATCTATATGAGAAACTCTATGGGGCATAGAAATAGGACAATTTCGATAGACTCTTTTTGTTACAACCGACCACCCACCGGAGTATACACCAAAATAGGTTCATGCAAAACATCGGTTAAGGTACCGAACTTCTTAGCTACTAAGGGAGTAACGAAAGAAAAAGTAGCACCCGGATAAAGCAAAGCATACACATCAATAGCAAAGATTTGTAACATACCGGTCACCACATCGGGAGAGGCCTCTTGGTCATCTCTCAAACGAAGATCATAGAAACGGTTCTTTTTGGGAGCGTCATTAGAACCACTTGGATGACCACCCCTCTCTTGTCCTTTAGCATTTGGACAATCCCTCACTTTGTGACCAATTTTTCCACAACCAAAGCACTTGTCCGAACCAAGGAGGCAAGCACCTAAATGCTTCTTCCCACATTCCTTGCAAGGTGGATTCTCATTAGACGAATTCCCACTTTTCCCTTTTTGAACTCTTGGCCTAGGGACCTTCCCATCCCTAACCTTGGGAAATTTGGATGGAACGTGATTTGAGAACCTTTTCTTGAATCTAGGCTTGTCTTGAATTCCAAACCGATCTTTAGTAGTTCCACTCTCGGAAAAACTTGCCCTTCTTGAGTCCTTATCCTTATCCTTCCTTTTTGCTCTAGAATCCTCAACCCTTTTTGCATGCACCATGAGACGACCAATATCATGTTATCATGAAGCATAGCTGATTGACATTCTTCTTGCAAGTCATCATACACACCTGTCACGAATCGACTCATCTCATCTCTAGGATCGGAGACCAAGGAAGGAGTATACTTAGATAATTGAATGAACTTCAAAAAGTACTCATGAACACTCATTACTCCTTGGCGGAGATTGATGAACTCTACCACCTTAGTTTCTCTCATCTCCCTAGGTAAGAACCGATCAAGGAAAGCCCTTTTGAAAAACTCCCAAGTCACTGGCCCACCTTGAAGTGGCCTATTGTATTTCCATTGTACATGCCAAGTTTTAGCCACATCCTTGAGTTGGTATGAGGCCAACTCGGCATTCTCAGTAGAAGACAACCCAATAGCACACAATATCTTATAAACCTCATCAATGAATTCTTGAGGGTCTTCATCAACCTTAGACCCATAGAAGATAGGAGGATTCATTCGGGTGAAGTCCCTAAGTCGGGAAGCCATAGTTTGCTCATGAACTCTAGGTGGAATATCCCTATTGGCTTGGGCAGTCATGGCTTGGGCTTGCACCATTGCGGATTTAGCTTGAGTAGTCATGGCTTGAGCCATTTGAGAAAGAATAGCCCTCATCTGAGCCTCTGTCATAGGTGGAGGGTCAACGGGAGCCTGATCATCAGCAACAAACTCTTCAAGAGGAGGAACTGGATCATCACGGGGAGGGATTCTCGCAGCAGCAATCTCCTCCTCAAGTCTTCCGGCTGCATTCCTTCTAGTATTCATCTCCTATAACCAAAACACAAGGCTTAGGCGAAATCATATACGACGTATATTCTAGAGGCACGATATGGATTTTCAACAATCAGAGTGATTCCTAAGCATCAAATAAATTCCTATTCATAAGTGTGGCGCGCTTCACAATTATGAATACAAACCTATATAACGTGGTTGAAAGAGACGTTCACATCAAGGATATTCAACCTGGATCTGATACCAAGTTTGTCACATCCGGGTTTACCCCAGACGTAACCATCGTCGTCGTCCTCTTAGAGGACTAAGACAAGCCTCTTAGCCTCGTCATAGCATTTATCGATTAAAAATGTGAAGGAGTTTAAAACTTTTTATCTATCTCTACTCGGAGGTTTACATAGACCTCTATATACACATAATAGTATTTATATCAAGTATACATAGACTTATTCATATACGAAGATTACATAGTCTTCTACTTTTATTTCACCCATTTATATAGTAAAGAAATAATAGTCATAGAAGCCGTCTCATCTCATAAACCATCTATCAACGACAATAAATCTTGGGCATAGCCCTACATCAATAAAGGAAGCCACACATAGTCTATATACAACATCGTCTCAAATGAGTAAATGAGTCAATACTGAACTATATTAACTAAGTAACATAAGAGTAAGATGTCGGCAACACCCTCGGGAGAATGAGGACCTACCACTTGGATGGTAAGATATCCAAGTCTTCCTTTCCAGCAATTCGGAGAAAGTTCAACGACCGGAACCTAAAATGTTTGGGAAAAGGGAAAGAAATGGGGTAAGTACTCCACATGTACTAAGTATGGAACCATATATACAATTACCAATCAAATATACTTATAAAAGGATATTTAAGAAAGTCATGCTATGTAAACCAATTACTTGAATATACAAAGCAGTTAACTAAACCACATGCATACCATTATATTTAAGCCCTTAATCACATAAGATCCTATCATCAAGAAATATCATTATAAAACATGTATACGAGTGAAGCATAGCAAGGCAAAACATACTAAATATAACCTTCATAAAGTCACAAGTGCAATGACCAAGTAAATTCCCATGACTCTTACTTAATCAAGTAACCTACCAAGACTACTATTAGCAATCCACCTTACCTATCATACTCTCACATTTCATGAAACATTCTTCTTCAACAAAAAGCAACAACCTTATACTCATAAGCATGTTGTTCAATGTACAAAGTCATTTATATTATATCACTACTTTACATACATAATATTGACCTCTCAAAGTTCCTATCAAGGTAAACTAGTGCAAGGCGTAGGTAGAGTCCCATACCCCTACCTAAGCTATAGCTAAACCCTCAAGTTACTTCGATTTCTATATCTTATTCATTCGTTTTAGTTTAGGGAAACCATGCCTTAACCGATATAGACCACATGAGCTAATGTGAAATCTGGTGTCATGAAACCTTACACCGATGAAAGGTGGTCTACCGGCCAAGGTAGAATCTAACGTAAACGTAGCTATATAGGTGGATCCACTAGCTAGTATCCTATGGTGGCAACATAGTTGATGGAGCTTGGGGAAAAGAACCATGGACATATCAACTCTACACCCTACTTGGGTCATGAGGCTATCCACCCCGTGAGGACCATAGTGAACCCTACCATTCCTTATGTAAGAAAGTGTCACTCCCTCACATACAAGCTCACTCGGTGCTAAGCTAGGTCCCTTTACTGAAAAGCCTTTAATCTTATCATAATCGTAGATGTATGTATATATATATATATCATAGGGCCTAGCCCTCATATACATTCGTTTATCATAGCTCAATAAGAATTGTATGAGAAATGGTCCTTTCATTAACAACTCAAATAGGTGAAGTTAACCCTTGCACATCTCATCATAATAGGGCACATCTTTACATAACAACTTCCCTATCATGTACTCCTAGGAAACCTCACAACCAAACCTAAAACATTTCAATTCAATCATCATACCAACCTATCACCTTAAACAAGGTATACTTCAATACAACATTAATCACTTAATGACAATTAATCGCAATTTAAAGTAAGGATTAGGATAATCAACTCCTCCATAGTTCACCAATAAGGGGTCTTACCATCCACCCATAGATCTATCCAATTTGGGTCGTCACACCAATGTAATTCAATAATCAACATAAGAACTAATTTAGGAGAATCACTATACCATAATGCAATACTAAATCGGAGCTTGGTAACATGATATCAAAGTCTATCTTCTTTCCCTAGATGCAATACTCAAGAAATAGGCATGAAGGACTTCAATTCATTACAATATATTCATGATCAATGCAATAACAACCATTAAAGATGATTTAAATGATAATTAGATCAATTACATCAACCCAACCCAAATTCATATCAATTTCATACCTAGGGTTAAGGGTTAGGGGTCATCAACCACAATCTAGACCAAACTACATCAATTCATCATAATCAAGTTACAATACATGATAATCTATTCATTTTAACCCAAAGAATACATGAACAACTCAATTCATATAATCAAATTCGAAATTGGAAGAAACCCATATGAAACTCAAATTTTGGAAAATCTTTGAAGGAGTCCTTTGAGGAAAGGAGTCTCAAATGTGAATTAGATCCCATACCTTAAGGTTTGATGACGTTTTGATGGTGATTCATGCTAAACCAGCCCCCAATGATCCTCCCAAGCTATTCTCCAATGGAGTCTTCCAATAGAGAGAAAAACTAGAGAGAAGGAAGAGAGTTTAATTTGAGAATTGTGATTAGACTAATGAGGATTGGGGGTATTTATAGTGGGGCTAAGTCAACTTAATTAGTCTTCCCTAATCCCCAATTACCCCTAAGACACTTAACAAATTTAAATGAACTATACTTTAATTCACCAAAACATAACAGGGCCCCCCACCGACGGAACCCCGTCGACGGTCCGTCGTGGGCGTGACGGATGACCCTCCCTCTGTCCTGCACTTCCGTCGTCTCGGTCAGAGACTGTGCAGGCGAGGGTTCTTAAGGAGGCGACTAAGGGTGAGACGATGGTGGCCTCGACGCCCCATCGTGCCCATGATGCCCCGTCGTGCCATCCGTCGAGGCACACTTCCAGGAAGTGTTGCACCTTCCTGCAACAAGAGTCCTCCTCGAGGGACCTTAGTTGGTCCTTCGGGAAACGTACCCTGACTTTTCCATCATGAAACCATACCTCACTATGTGATACCCCTATTGCTACAAACTTTCGCTCGTTTCCGACCCTTAAACTTTGTCAAACTAATTAGAACACACTAGGCCTTTCATGAACCAACTTTCCGGATGTCATGGACGTTCTTGAACACTTTGATCCAAAAACACTTTAACCACTCTATATACACCCAATTTGTCTAGGAACGATGATTTAGACTTTAAGGAGCCTGGTTAAGTTTTGCAACATGACTTGGGATTTCGAAATGTTACAATGTATGAATATGATAATGAATGAAAAAGATGATAATAAGATGAATTTACATGTAAATGATATTCTATGGTGATTGATATTCTTATGAACATGTAATTGGTCTATGTTGGTAAAAGTATGAGGTTGTGTATCCTTAAAGGTTATGTTATGTCAAGTTGAATATTAGTCATGGTTCTTGTTGGGTTACTTGATTGAGTAGGGTTATGTGGCTTTGATTGGTTATTGCACTTGTTGACTTGATGAGGATTCATGAGTAGTAGTATTGATTTATTTTGATGTGATGAACTCTTATCCATGCTTGATATGAAATTAATTGATTATAGGGTTATGTTTGATCATGTGTTAAAGTATGTTTACAAGAATGTTATTTCCTTTGAATTAATGAATATGCCTTTTTGATTTGTATGTTTCCCTTTGAAGATGCATCAGCCTTTAAGAGAATAAATATCCTTTTTGGCATGATTTGATCTTATATGTGCATATGGTCTCATACTTAGTACAAGTGGCGTACTAATACCATTTTCTCCCTTTTTCCCAAACATTTTAGGTTCCGGTCATTGAAGTCTCTTTGACACGACTTTGAAGAATGCTTGGAGTTTCTCATTCATCCAAGTGGGTAAGTCCTCATGTCACACCCGAATCTAGACCCCAGATGAGACCGGCGTCGTTAACCTTTAGAGGTCGCAGACAAGCCTCTTCTTAGGTTTCATCACAATCATCCAAATCTTAACACCTCTTTCATGGGTGAAATTTTCAAATACACCTTATCACCTTCTTCAAACTCTAATTCTCTTCTCCTATTGTCGGCATAAGACTTTTACCGACTATAGGCTATTTGCAAGCGATTTCTGATTAGGAGAAATTTCTCCAATCTCTTATAGATCAAGTCGGGAACAAGAAGCGAGGATTCGCCAACCTCAAACCATCCAATAGGAGGGCTACACCTCCTACCATACAATGCTTCAAAAGGAGCCATGGAAATTGAGGAATGATAACTATTCTTATAAGAGAACTCAACCAAAGGCAAGTGCTCATCCCAACTACTCTTGAAGTCTATGATACAAGATCTAAGCTTATCCTCAAAAGTTTGTATAGTACGCTCCGCTGGACAATCCGTTTGAGGATGAAAAGTGGTGCTCAACTTCACTTCAGTACCCAACCCTTTTTGAAATGATCTCCAAAAACTACATGTGAATTGTGCGCTCCTATCCAATATGATGGATAATGGAATACCATGAAGACTCATAATAACATCTATATAGATCTATGCATAATCTTCCGCCGAGTAAGTGGACTTAATGGGAATAAAATGGGCAGAGTTGGTCAATCTATCCACCACCACCCATATAGAGTCATTTTGCCTTCAAGTCCGAGGCAAACCCACTATAAAGTCCATATTAATGTTTTCCCGCTTCCAAGCGTAAGCTTGTATTTCTTGAAGTAAACCACCCGACTTTTGGTGCTCAGCTTTCACTTGTTGGCAATTCGGACACTTTGCAATAAATTCCGCTATGTCCTTTTTCAAGCCATCCTACCAAATAATTCTCTAAGGTCATGATACATCTTAGTAGAACCTGAATGAATCGAATAACGGGGCCCATGAGCTTCCTCTAGGATCCAATTTCTCAAATCATCCACATTGGGTACACACAACCTTCCTTGGTACCTTACAACACCATCCCCCTTTTGGGAGAATGACTCATTAAGCTTAGCAAGGATCGATTCCTTTAACTCCATCAATAATGGATCAAGGTGTTGCTTAGACTTCACCTCAACCACCAAAGATGATTCGGAGTTGTGATGAACCACAATACCACCATTCGGAGAATCTTCCAATCGAAACCCTAACAAGCCAACCTATGAACATAATTCACTAGATCTTTCCTGGCTTCATCTTGCTCCGATGATCGTGACCTTCGAACCTCGGTGCCGGTGGAACATCCACGTTAGCTTCCGTTGCAGAAGATCGCGTTTTTGTTGGAACTCTCTCTTTGTCGAAAAGTATTTAGAACGCTTCTCAGCTATCACAAAGAGGGAAATGTTGATCAATTGATCTGTAAAGACAATCCTGGTGAGAGCTTTTAATCATACCCTTCTTCTCAAGAAAAGAAAGCGGAGAGGGTCACTAAATTTCACTCTTTATCATCCCTTACTACTCCCCAATTCCCATCAAGTGTTGTCTTATTTCCCAAGCCACTGCTCAAATCAACTCCTTATATAGAATGCAGATCGACACATTCAATAAAGCAGCCAGTACGGCAGACAAGCTACTTTCTTATTCTAGGACTGGAAGATCCTCTATCTATTAGTATACCCGTACCGGCAGTTAGACTAGCACTCTCTCCCCAATCAATCGCAGTAACTGGCTGTAAGAAGGGGCTGTTGGTGGTAAAGTTCTTCATAAAAAATCATTAGGGTTTCTTCTAATTGAGGTATGGTATCCATCCTTGAACATTCTTCCATTCAAGGAGTCCCTTCTAATGAATTTTCAAAAAGGGTTTTCAACCCTAGTTTCTTCTATCTTCAACTCTAAATATGGGTCGTGCATGAAAATATTTTAAATGATTCAAATATGATTATTCTAATGTTAGTTGGTGATTATAATGCTAAAAGTTCAATGAAAACATGTTAAAGTTTTTTATCAAATTTTGGCTTAAGGAATGTGTTAAATGAGCATGAGTTGGTTGTCTTTTAGCTTTGGTTTCTTATTGTTGATATTGTTGTTTAGATACTAACCTAAGGTCTATTTTATGATGAAATTTTGAGTAAATTTGTAAATAGGTGTGAAGGCTTTGGAAGAATCGTAAGTCGGTTTCATTGTTAACTCTCTTTAAGAATTTCTCTTCAGTGGTATGGTCCACCTTCTTGGTGGTGGTATTTACTTGATGAGTGTGATTATACTTAGTATATATTTTAAGTGTGTCTTTGAAGTCCTAATATGTGAAATGAGGTGATATTGAAGATGCTGCTTGTATTGTGTATTATGAAGCTTGAATTGCATGTTTTGCTTAGATTATGCCTAAATGAAGAAATGTATATATGTGAAATATGTAAAGTGTGTGATTTGATGAATGAAGGTCTAAAGCATGTATAGAATGTTATGTAAGTGAAATTATGCTTATGTGCAAGGTGTTCTCACATGTACACACACACTCACACTTGAATGAATGAATAAAGCTAAGTTAAGTCAAAAGGGAATTTTGGGGTGAACACTCATTGTGAGTAGAGATGAAGATTTTAGTAGCAACCTCACTATTCCCAAGAGCTTTCTAATGTAGGTTGGAGGATGGATACCCTTCGTGAGTTGAGATATGGTGTCCAAAAGTTATCCTTGACCTTTAGTAATGAATGTTGAGAATCTATGGGGAGTTATGCCTAGCATCGAGAGGATATGAAGAAGGGGTGGTTACTTTGCATAAGTTGAGAAGATGTATTCCAATGTACCTCTTGAGATGACTACTCCTCGTTAGTAGAGAATGAGTTACTTAGTAGCAATCTCCTTATCGCTTTACTATGCGCCTGCATAGGTTTATCTATTGGGCAAGCCATGTAAAAGCTAAAAATAAATGTAAGACCTCACCGTAGGCAAATAAGGGAACCCTTCTCCGATAAGGGAAGTATCGAGATTCCATGTTTAAATCTCATGGTCTATTTCGGTTAAGCTAAACCTTACTAAAGTAATGAAAGTTCTAAGTCTTCTAAAAGAAAGTGCTACTTAGGGTAGGTAGTGGAATGGGACGCTATCAATCCATTGCACTAGGTAGGCATTCCGAAAAGAAAATCTTTGTGAGTCTTATATGAGTTGAATGAACTAAGTCTTCTAAAAGAACGTGTACTTAGGGTAGGTGGTGGCATGGGACGCTATCTATCCGTCGCACTAAGTAGACCTTCCAAAATGGGAGTCTTGGTGCTTAACCTTCTAAAAGAGTGTACTACTTAAGGTAGGTGGTGGAATGTTACGCCATCTACTAATTGTACTAAGTAGGCATTCCAAAAGGAAAGTCTTGGTGTGTTATTTTAGTGTTCTTCCAATGTCTTGTTATTGAGGGGTGACATGTTCTCCCGAGTGCAGTAAGCCTATGATGGGTAGACTTAGGGATGTCCTTGGTGTGCATTGAAGGAGGTGTATGGGCGTTTCCTTCATGTCTTACCTTATAGAGTCTTCGGATAAGTTTGGTTAGGGATACTCCTATGGAAATGAGTTCACTTCCTCTTTGCAATACCTTGGGAGTTCGCTGTTTTAGAGTTAGTTTGGTTCACTGTAATGTTAAAATGGTTTACTTTAAAATTTGGAAGGCTTACTGTAAAGTGTCTCTTTTTGCTAAAATTATGGAAATCCTTCTCTAAATGTTAAATGTTGTTTCTTATATTGGTTTGCTTCTAAATTCCTGAATGTTTTACTTATTTCTCATGAAAGTCTATTTATACTAAAATGTCCATTTTTACATGTTTTTACATATGCCATACTTAATACATTATTTTGTACTAACCCCATACTTTTCTATACTCTATAAGTATAGGTTTTGGAAGCAAGGTTGAAGTTTAGAAGGCATGCTTGGGAAAGATTCTCTCAAGAGAAAGTACGTCCTCATATGTTCGAGGGCATAGTTCTTAATTCTTTTAGTTTTGTATAAGCTCTTATTATGTATTTATCTTTCAATGTAAAGGGTTGTGTCCCTAAGATAGTATGTCGTGTCTTTAAGTTGGCTTGTGACGATGAGATTTTCTATGTATTTATAAAAGAATTCCCTTTTATATTAATAGTCGTGAAAAGTTTTAATGCCGCACTACTTTTCATGTCTTATGTAATGAACAATAGTTAAAGGGATTGTACAAGATCCAAAATGTTCAAGTACGCCCTTTCATGACCCAAGGGATCTCCCTAACTTCTAGGGGGTACTTGCTGGTCGTGACAGACTTGGTGTCAGAGGATAAGGTTATGGGAAATAATTTAGGGTCTAAAAGTCTCACAAGCCACGTCTAGTAGAGTCTTGGTCATTGGTGTGAGTCGCGAGACATCCATGGACAAGAGGCTATTGGACGATAGAATTTCACTTTCTTCATTACTCTTGTATCGTGCCATAGAACTTAACTCCATAAGATCTGTCTCTTCTTCTCTTTTGTCCGGTGGTTTTCTAGGTGTGATTGCTTGGAAAGGGAGATGTTTCTATGTTTGAAGGAAAGAAAAGGTGAGTTTTGATGGTATGATGGTTTTGTTGCTAGAAGAGTAAATGTGAAGGTTAGTTTTGAGAATTGTGATGTGAAGCCATTTATGGCTATGTGTGACTTATTAGGTTGGAAGTATTGTAATGAGAAATTTTATGGTGATGTAGTTCCAAGCATGGTAAGAATTATAATGATTGAATAAAGTGCCTTTGAGAGAAAATGAGTTAGCTTGTGATTATGTTCAATGATGGTATAAATGCTTTAAGGTGTAAATTGAGGAATGTTGAGGGGATGTGAAGATTTTATAGGAGTAGAGGGTAACCCTCTTGTGTGGTTAATGATTTACTAGTTGTTCTTGTGTTTTGGTTGAGGTTGTTGTGTAGGTTTACACTAAGGAGGAAATGTGGTATGAATATCTAGTAAGGGAGTTTTGTTCCATGAGATTGAGTTAACTGGTGCCTAAGAGTTGAATGAGGTGGTGTTTGAAAGAGTTTGTCTAAGAATGAATCCTAAGAGGAGAGTGTTATGCTTGACTTGTAAGGTTTATTTTAGTCTTGATGTGCATGAGTTAAGGGTAGTGTGAGTTCCTACCTTGTGAGAGGTATAATGGTAATTTTAAGTATGACGCCTTGAAGATGGATTTACACTAAGTGGGGGAGAATGAGTAAGTAGAAAGGTAGTTGATATACTCATCTTTCCTTTTGTTCTCATTCAAGCTTGAGACCAAATCCATAGTATTTTGGTAATGATGAAGAGTCTTGCATAATAGTATGAGTTATCATGTGTTGTATATTAAGTTAGATGATTGAAGTTCTAATGTTAAAGAAGCAAGTTAAAGATAAGTTTTTCATAATGAATGTTAAGTAGAATAGCATGTAGTGTACTTAGTCCAAGAGGATCCTCAAGGATCACTAAATGGGAGTGGTAGTATGGGATGCTACTCACACATTCCACTTAGTGTAACTTACCAAGTCTCTTTGGACTAAGTTAGTATGTCCTTGTATCTCATTTTGTCATTCCATCTTGTTAAAGTTGCTTGAAAGGTGCATTATGGAATTTTTAAGCATGTGGCACAGTGAAGTTTTGAGTTCACTGTAAAGAAGTTCAAATTTTGAGGAAATTGCATTTTTTTCATGAGAAACGGTTTAAATGTGTTTAGAAATGACGTTTATGAGCATGTTTAATATTGGAGAAGGTATTTCCTCCATAAGTGAAGCGATGAAAGTGAGATTGAATTTGTGAAGTTTTGCAAAGTTGTTTGTGCTACAGTTCTGCTCACTGTGAAAATCTCCATTTTTGAATAAAAAAATTTCTTTGCCTTGAATTGTAGTAACAATTTGTGTGAAAGTGTTGTATATGAGAATGTTTAATGTTGGAGAAGGTAGTTCCTCCTTAAGTGAAGGATAAGAGAAGATTTTGAAATGCGAAAGTTTTGCTAAAGTGTTTGAAAGTGTGAAATTGTTCTCCTTGTTAGGTGCGCCTTGAATATGATGTTTGATCCTTGATTGTGATGTTTTATGTGATGCTAAGTGAGTCCTTGATGGTCTTAAAGTGTTTAGTGTCATTCGAGGACGAATGTTGTTCCAAGTGGGGGAGAATGTAACACCCTAAAACAAACTAAGGTGAACTAGAGCTTCGTGAATGTTTCTTCAGTGAATTTTATGTTAAAGTGAGTTATATTGATTTCCTTTGGCAGTGTGTGATGTTTTGTTAAGTTTGGAGGTCAAACGTCCATTACGTTCGGACAGGTGTGCCTTAGAAAGTGCTTGTGTGTCTTGATGTGTTTGAGTGAGTTTTACAAGTTCGTTTGTTTGAAAATGGTGTGGGATGTTCCTAATACCTACACGACTATGTTTATGGGTTTAATATTTGGGTAAGACCCCACCTAGGACCCACAAGGGGCCCTAGATAAGGGCCCAAGAGAAGGACCAAAAATTGACTTAGTAGTGTCCTCCAATGAAGGCAAACGATGGCCAGTAGTCCAACCAACAGCCCGTCGACTTGCCCCGTCGATTGGAACTGAAATTTGGGCTTGACAGGCCCCAAATGGAGATAAGGGTCAACCTACGAAACTCCACCAACGGACCATTTATGGATAGACGGTCTGTTTGTTGCATCCGTCGATGGGGCTGCCAAAACCTGCTGAAAAATTTGCCAAGGCTTGGGGTGTTTGGTGAATTCACCCCAAGTCTTTTATGAACCTAGGAGGTCTTTTTTATAGGTATATTAATATGTTTTAAACCCTAAGACCTAATTTTAGACCTCATTTTCCTAAAACCCAAAACCCCTTTCCCTTAGAACTCTCTCTCAACTCCTTAGAAGCTAGAAGTTAAGAAGGACTAGAAGAGGCTGTAGGTGGTCAAGTTCTTCATAAAAAATCATTAGGGTTTCTTCTAATTGAGGTATGGTATCCATCCTTGAACACTCTTCCATTCAAGGAGTCCCTTCTAATGAATTTTCAAAAAGGGTTTTCAACCCTAGTTTCTTCTATCTTCAACTCTAAATATGAGTCTTGCATGAAAATATTTTAAATGATTCAAATATGATGATTATAATGTTAGTTGGCGATTATTATGCTAAAACTTTAATGAAAACATGTTAAAGCTTTTTATCAAATTTTGGCTTAAGGAATGGGTTAACTGAGCATGAGTTGGTGGTCTTTGAGCTTTGGTTTCTTATGGTTGATATTGTTGTTTAGCGACTGACCTAAGGTCTATTTTATGTTGAAATTTTGAGTAAATTTGTAAATAGGTATGAAGGCTTTGGAAGAATCGTAAGTCGGTTTCATTGTTAACTCTCTTTAAGAATTTCTCTTCAGTGGTATGGTCCACCTTATTAGTGGCGTTATTTACTTGATGAATTTGATTATACATAGTATATGTTGTAAGTGTGGGTTTGAAGGCCTAATATGTAAAATGAAGTGATATTGAAGATGGTGCTTGTATTGTGTATTATGAAGCTTGAATTGCATGTTTTGCTTCGATTATGCCTAAATGAAGAAATGTATATATGTGAAGTATGTAAAGTGTGTGATGTGATGAATGAAGGTCTAAAGCATGTATAGAATGTAATGTAAGTGAAAATATGCTTATGTGCAAGGTGTGCTCACATGTACACACTCTCACACTTGAATGAATGAATAAAGCAAAGTTAAGTCAAAAGGGGAATTTTGGGGTGAACACTCATTGTGAGTAGAGATGAAGTGTTTAGTAGCAACCTCACTATTCCCAAGAGATTTCTAATGTAGGTTGGAGTATGGATACCCTTCGTGAGTTGAGATGTGGTTTCCAAAAGTTATTAATGACCTTTAGAAATGAATGTTGAGAATCCGTGGGGAGTTATGCCTAGCACCGAGAGGATATGAAGAAGGGGTGGTTACACTTCGTGAGTTGAGAAGTTGTATTCCAATGTACCTCTTGAAATGAGTACTCCTCGTTAGTATAGAATGAGTTACTTTGTAGCAATATCCTTATCCCTTAACTATGCGCCCGCACAGGTGTAGTTATTGGGTAAGCCATGTAAAAGCTAAAAATAAAAGTAAGACCTCACCCTAGGCAAGTGAGGGGACCCTTCTTCGATAAAGGTAGTATCAGAATTACATGTTTATCTCTCATGGAATCCCCACAAAAGTAATGAAAGATCTAAGTCTTCTAAAATAGTGTGCTACTTAGGGTAGGTAGTGGAATGGGATGCTATCTATCCATCGCACTAGGTAGGCATTCCGAAAGAGAAGTCTTGGTGAGTCTTATATGAATTGAATGAACTAAGTATTCTAAAAGAACGTACTACTTAGGGTAGGTGGTGGTATGGGACGGTATCTATCTGTTGCACTATGTAGACCTTCCGAAAGGGGAGTCTTGGTGCTAAGCCTTCTAAAAGAGTGTACTACTTAGGGTAGGTGGTGCAATGGGACGCAATATACTCATTGCACTAAGTAGGCATTCCGAAAGGGAAGTCTTGGTGTGTTATTTTGTGTTATTCCAATGTCTTGTTATTGAGGGGTGACATGTTCTCCCGAGTGGAGTAAGCCTATGATGGGTTGTCTTAAGGATGTCCTTGGTGTGCATTGAAGGAGGTGTATGGGCATTTCCTTCATGTCTTACCTTGGAGAGTCTTCGGATAAGCTTGGTTAGGGATACTCCTATGGAAATGAGTTCACTTCCTCTTTGCAATACCTTGGGAGTTCGCTGTTTTGGAGTTAGTTTGGTTCACTGTAATGTTACAATGGTTTACTTTAAAATTTGGAAAGCTTACTGTAAAGTGTCTCTTTTTGCTAAAATTTTGGAAATCCTTCTCTAAGTGTTAAATGATGTTTCTTATGTTGGTTTGTTTCTAAATTCATGAATGTTTTACTTATTTGTCATGAAAGTCTATTTATACTAAATTGTCCATTTTTACATGTTTTTTCATATGCCAAACATAATACATTGTTTTGTACTAACCCCATACTTTTCTATACTCTATAAGTATAGATTTTGGAAGCAAGGTTGAAGTTTAGAAGGCATGCTTGTGAAAGATTCTCTCAAGAGAAAGTATGTCCTCATATATTCGAGGGCATAGTTGTTAATTCTTTTAGTTTTGTATAAGCTCTTATTATGTATTTATCTTTCAATGTAAAGGGTTGTGTCCCTAAGATACTATGTCGTGTCTTTAAGTTGGCTTGTGACGATGAGATGTTCTATGTATTTATAAAAGAATTCCCTTTTATATTAATTGTCGTGAAAAGTCTTAAAACCGCACTACTTTTCATGTCTTATGTAATGAATGATTGTTAAAGGGCTTGTAAAAGACCCCAAAGGGTCAAGTACACCCGGTCATGACCCAAGGGTTCTCCCTAACTTATAGGGGGTACTTGCGGGTCGTGACACTTTCAGACAAGATTCATCGAAAAATAACTTACATTCTTTCTCGAGCAGTATGCACAAAGGATGTAAAATTTTAGAAAAATCCTTAATAAACCTCCGATAAAATCCAGTATGCCCAAGAAAACTACTCACACCCTTCACACAGATGGGTGGAGGAAGCTTCTCTATCACCTTAACTTTGGCCCGATCAACATCTATCCCCTTCTCTGAGATTCGATGGCCCAACACTATAACTTCTTTCAGCATAAATTGACATTTCTCCCAATTTAGCACCAAGTTGCAGTCTTCACATCTCTTGAGCACCTCAACAAAATTGTTTAAGCACCAATCAAAGGAGTCGCCAACAACAGAAAAATCATCCATGAACACCTCAATAGTTTCCTCCACCATATCAAAAAATATCAACATACAATGTTGGAAGGTGGCCGGTTCATTACATAACCCAAACAACATCCTTTTGAAAGCAAAAGTCCCATAGGGGCAAGTGAAAGTGGAATTTTCAAGATCTTCTGCGGCGATAAAGATCTTGTTGTAGCCCGAATAGCCATCAAGAAAGTAATACCAACGCTTTCCTTCAAGTCTGTATAACATATGATCCATGAAGGGCATGGGAAAGTGGTCCTTTTTTAGTCCAAGCGTTCAACTTCCCGTAGTCCATGCAAACTCTCCAAGTGATCAGTGGCCGCATCGAAACATGCTTGTTCCTTTCATTAGGTACCAAATTCATCCCACCCTTTTTAGGCACGCACTGAACAGGACACACCCAACTGTTGTCCGCAATATGATAAATGACCCAAGCATCTAACCACTTGATGATCATTTCTTTTACTAAATCTTGCACTGGTGGATTCAATTTTCTTTGGTGCTCAATACTAGGTTTATGATCAGTCATTAGTTGGATTTTATGGGAAAACATACCGGGAGGGACCCCAATAATATCTCTAATAGGCCATCCAATAGCTCGCTTAAACCTATTCAACACCGCCGCTAAGCAATCTACTTGTTGCCCATTTAAATCTGTTGCAATAATCACAGGAAGTGTGGCATCTCCACTCAAAAACACATACCTGAAATGGGGTGGTAGAGGCTTAAGCTCTAATTCGGTGCTTCTACAATAGATGGTCTCGCAGGTGGAGACTTACGAAGCTTCATGTCCAATTCCAACTTCATTGGCGACCGATATTTGTTTCGTTCAAGTGCGGCGACCAAACAATCATACTCTTCAATACTATCATTGTCAAAATTCATGATGACCGTCGCTAGTTCCTCGACCTAGTTGCTCTTTGATTTGAAATTCGTATACACTCTCAACTTTGTAGGATATAGTAGATACCGTTTGGAGCTCACCAATCTACTGCATGGACCTACAAATATTGAAAGTTGTTTTTTCATTATTTAACCTAAACTTCATCTGCCCTTTTTCCATATCGACTAGTGCACACGAGTGGCAAGGAATAGTCTCCTTAGAATAATGGGGACCTCAAAATCAACCTCACAGTCAAGAATGACAAAATCGGCCAGAAAGATGAACGATTCACTTTTGCCAGCATATAATAAAGTACACCTATTGGCCTTTTAAAAATTTGATCGGCCATTAGTAACCGCTTCATAGTACGCATTGGGTCCCCTAATCCTAACTTCTTATTAATGGACAGTGGGATGAGATTTATGCTTGCACGAAGATCACAACGCCTTAGAAAAGTGTATCAACCCTATTGTACATGGAATAGTGAAGGCACCCGAATCCTCCTCCTTCTGCACAAGAGACCTCGTAGCGATAACACTACAATGTTGCATTTTTTTGTCATCCTCAAAACTCACTGAACTTTTGTTGGTCACCATATCCTTCATAAAATTAGCATAACTGGGCATTTTCTCCAAAGCTTCTATCAACGGAACAATTATGGAATGTTGTTTCAATATATTGATAAAACGGTGATATTTACCCTCTTCCATTTTCTTCACTAATCTTTGTGAAAATTTGGTGGAAGTCTAGGGATGGGGACCACTTTCTGAGATAACTCTACTTCTTTTATTGTTGCATTGCCCCACTCTCCACTATCTTCTTCTACATCATATTGATTTCTCTAATATAACTTTCTACTACAGACCGCATATGTTGATCAATGGTCTACTTACCGCCACGAGTAGTGACTGTCATGCAATGTCCATCATTCTTTAGGTTCTGGATAGTGTTGGTTGGGAGAGTTCCAGGTTGGTGTGGGTTTACTGTAGCAGACAAATGAATCATCTATAGCTCAAGGTGTTTTATCAAGATCGCATGTTCATCCACCATTTGTCCAATATCGGATAGGTCATTTATCATCTATATGACATTCTCATCAGTTGCGTCAAACCTTCTCAACATATTATGCATCATATCCTAAATTTGCGCCATACTACCTCCACCTTCCCTAGAGACAACTTCCTGATTTTGAGGGGGAACATATCGTCCAACCCGATCATTGTTGTTGCCATAGTTATTCGGTTGAAGTTTTTGTCGCGATTGTAGTTCCCATCTCTGACATATTGACCCTCCCGGTTTTAGTTCCCATAGTTCCGACCTTGATTTCCTTGACCTTGACGCCAATTATCTTGATTGGAACCTTGGGCATTTGTTCAGAAACCCCCCGTCTGATCATTCACTGCATATACATCCTCTTTGTAGTAATACTCTTCTGCCGGTGGTGGCGTTCTAGTAAAATAATTCACTGCATTCACCTTTTTTGTGCCTGCGCTCACATGATTCAAGACCAATCCCAACTCAGGTCTCATCTGCGCCATCTCTTCACGAATCTCATTTGCGGCTGGATTCTTTGTAGACATAACAGTGAAGGTGTTTCACACAGTGTCCGACTTTCTAGTGCTCCAAGATTTATTGTTGCAACATATCTTCTCCAACTAATTTACAATCTCAACATATGCTTATTCCCTAGAGGAGCCACCCACAATAGTATCGAGTAGTGCTTTATTGCTGTTATCATGACCTTTGTAGAAGTAATTCTTTAACGACTCATCATCTATGTGATGATTCGAGACACCCCTCACGAACACAGTAAATCTGTCCCAAGCGCTACTCACCGACTCACAAGGTAATGCCACAAAGTTGTTCACCTTATCCTTATGGTTGAGCTTCTTGGAAGTTGGAAAGTACTTTGCTAAAAAAACATCTCTCAATTGATCCCATGTATGGATTGATTTGTAAGGCAGCTCGGTGAACCATATAGCAACCTATCATGTCAGTCATAGAGGGAATACTAGCGCCAAATGACATCCATGTCCAAATTTGATCTACCCATACAACTTTTACAAACAACCCTTAACTTGGCTTTATGCACATGTGGATCGTCCGACGACATACCCAAAAATAAAACCCTTGCAGTGAGCATCTGTATCAGGCTACTCGTCACCACAAATGTGTGCCCTGTACAAAGTTGGGGTAGAACAAAAGGTCATAAGTGTCAGCAATGTTTACGTTGCCTCTATAATAGTCCTGAGGTCGTGGGGCTACTGGAGGTTTAACACTCAAAGCATATCCTAACTGATTCCCCAGAGGTGCGTGATTGTTTGCACCGACAAGTATTTGAGGCTGAAAAAATGCTCCATCACCTACACTCCCTCGGTTTGGGTTAACTGGGACCCCTTGATTCTCAATTCTCCTTAATGTTTTATTCAATTCAGGATTGTAAGGAGTGAGTGGTTCCCCTCGGCTCCGCATACTTGAAATACACTAGAGCTATACCTGAGAGAGAAAAAACAACAAGAACAAGTAAAATTAGGAAATAGTTGACTAATGTTCAATAATATAGTTAAAATTAATCTAAAAACCAATTTCTCCGGCAGCAGCGCCAAAATTTGATACGCTCAAACTACACCTCCCTAAAGAAGCATTAGAGATCGTTATCCAGTAACGAATCCAACTTTTAGGTTAAGGTCGATGCCACGAGGAAAATGGTTAAGACTTAACTTCAATCCATGATTATATATGTTTAGTCAACGTCTTTCTGAACAAGTAAGTAAAAGGGAGGGGGTTTGTGAAGCAAAAGTTCTTGAATATTATGGTTAACAACTAAACAAAAGCAGAATTCGGTTGATATCAAGATGAGAAAGTAACTAGGGTTTACGTGTACCCACAGGTTCATAACACAGTATTGCTAGTATAGCAATCCTTTCCTAGTGTATTACATTCCAAACGATAAGTTAGGTATCTCTAACTCCTTGGTACGACATCTAGAGAATTTCATCCCGCACCTTGGTCTGACTACGTGTGTATAATTTACTAACCCTTACAATTACATCATAATAGACATCATAATTGATGTATGGCTTAGTTATTACTTCGCACCGATCGACACTAGCTTATTAGATAGTATCACACTAAATATATGTTGATTATTTTTTTTCCAATCAACTACCTCATATGTTCGGAAAGTAGCAACAAGGCGAGTTCTAACATTGGCCACTGTTAAAAAGACTGCTAAATGAAAGAATTATCAATGCATGTAAAACACTATTCAAGAATTACTTAATTACTAGTCATACTTTGTTAATTGCCCATGGTTCCCACAAACCTTAACATACCAACAAGAAGTAAATGCCTATAAGTCAGAATTCTAACTTAAAACTATGAATATACCCAACCCATTTCGGATGGGACGATACCGGCCGCTAAAAGAAATGATATCATAATGCCTAATCCTAAACCCTTAAGCACAAGACCACTACCCGGAATTTTTATTCAGACAGAAGCAGTAACCATCTTGCGGTCCTTCCTGTTACGTTAAGGTGGGTTTCTCGAAGAAATACTTTTTTTGTAAGTCCATGGAAGCTATTAAATGTACTGGGTAAGATAGCATGTAATGCCTCAATTTCCGCCTTACCCGCCAAGCAGGTTTTCTCAAAATTGGTACACCTGGAATAAACCCAGCCTAGTTCTGGATTTAGTAACTCATGTTAGCAGGATCACAATTCATAGTTTTAGATGAATATAAAAAACTTACTTAGCAAGAAGAATAAACCCATAAATCCCACTTGAAATTCAAACCACAATCTTCAAAACCAAATCCGAAAATCAATTAATTGCTAAAGTTGCAAAAATCAATCTCTAATACATAAACTAGGACAAGAATAGTAGTATCTAACCTCAAAAATGTAGTCTTAATAGCATATTTATAGGGAAAAAAAGTTTTAGTAAAAAAGGAATTCAAATAAGGAAGGTTTTGTTAAGGGACACTACTTCAATCGATGAGACAACAGACGGACCGTCGTTCAATCGATGGCCCGTGGTTTTCTTCCATCAGTCAGAACTTTGAAAATATTTTGCTCTCCGGTAGGCACCCCGTCTAAATAAAACGACGGACCAACAGATCGGTTCGTCGATACATCTGTGGGCTGTAGATTCTCCTCCGTAGCTCCATACATAGAATATTCAAATATCAGGTAGTGGAACCTTCTCTGAACCAAATGACGGTTCACCAGTATTGTCCGTCGATCATTCAACGGATGGACAATTCCTTTCGTTGTTCCACACTTATTCAGGGTTCTTCGATTTTTTTCGAATGCCTGAGATGCCTCCGTAGGTCTGGTTCTGCACTTTTTTCAGTTGTCTTCCCCCTTTTCTCCCTGAACATGTTTTTTGCAAAACAAGACACAAAAATTGTTAAACCACTACAAAATGTCTCTAGACACACACAACTATTAAGTGAAATGCATCAGAAATTCCGTGAAATCACGGTACATATAGAGACCAACCACTTTTATATCATGTCATTAGCTCATTAGGAATCGCATCATAATTTCCTTTCATAACAACCATTCATTTGTGAGATCAACACATCAAAGTCATATCATAGTAAGGCACACAAGTGATTCACATTCAACCTTGTATCATCATACACTTAACATGATCTCACAATTCACATATTCAAGACATTTCAGCATAATCTTCATATCATCATCTTATTAATCTACTTACATATAATACTTCAATTGAACATCCTTATCATGTATAAGTCAACATCATTGAAGCAAAGAACTCAAGATCATAAAGTCTTACCACATAGCATTCATAAGCCTCCTTGAATATCCTACAAATAATCCAATCATATTCGTCCACCAATTCACTTAATAACATATTATAGTAGTAATCTATACAAGAACTAAGTCAATTGCATCATCACTAATCAAATCAACCGCAGTTCATAACCTAGGGTTAGGGGAAAATTGTTCAATCATGAATTCTTTTATAGAACTATGTCAAAGACTAAGAACTACAACAATTAACCAATATTCAATCATAATCTATCAATATTAGTCAAAGTAAGTCAACATCAAATCTGTTTGAAAGATCATTCATGAAATTGGAAGAAAACCCAACTTTTTGACATCATTATAAACCAATTTTGAAGAACCTCCTTGGGAAAGAGATCCCAAGAGTGAATAGATTCCATACGTTAGGATTCCTTGAAGATTGATGGAGAAAACGTGAGTTTTGGAGCCCTAGAGATGCTTGAAGCTTTGTCCTCAATGGGGTCTTGGAATAGAGAGAGAAATTAGAGTGAAGTTTGAGAGAATTTGGTTGGGAAAATAATGGGTGTTGAGTTAATTTAATGAGGTTTAGTATTTATATAGTCCCCCAACTAACTTAATTAACCACCCCTTAACCCTTAATTAATTAATTAACCAACTAACTAAGTAACCCAACCTAACTATATCTTAACAGTGAAGTCGAATCTCCAAACCATGTTATGACGTACATGCCCCGTAGTCCCAATGACGGCCCATCCTGCAATGGCGTCGTTTTTGACATAGGATGGATTTTTGGACAATTTCTAAATGTGGCTAAGTCTCGACCAACGAAAACCATCGACGGGCCGTTGACTTATCGACGGCTCTTCGTATGGTCCGTCATCAGTTTTGGGTACTTGGATAGTCGTACCTAGATGTTTCGACCCCAAACACACTATAATACATGTTTAACAGCTTTCTACCCAATTTCACTATATTCCGACTCTTAAAACCCCATGAAAAATTCCAAGCCACTCTAGTGCACATTTCACAATTCTCTAGACGTCATGGTCGTTTCATGACATTTTGACTTTAACACTGCCTAATTGGTTTAAATACATTATTTTAGGCTTAAACACTTTTTTAAGTCCTAGTTCACCATGTGAGGCTCTAGACTAAGTTATGGACTTTCGGAGTGTTTCATTGTCCCCCATAGGAACATTCGTCTCTGAATGACACTAAAATCTTTTTGTAAGGGAAATTCGGAGACTCAATATTAGTAGCCCAACCAACAACATAAAATCCTCATGAGTCACAACTCAAAGGAGTAATTCACAACTCCATTCAACACATAAACATGACATTTACACATAGCAACTCAAATCACAATTTACCACATATAAGAGCTCAACATCACAACATGAGGAACTACCTTCTCAATATCAACATGAGCTCAACATGAACATCAATTTCACTTATGCCAACCTTCTTTCAAAACACATATCATGTTCACTATCATTTCGTAAAGGAAATTATACACATCACACAAATATGTGCAAGTTAAACAAAATAACATTTTTCCATGATAACTCATTTTAACAAGAACCTTTACAATAAATATGCACATTTTAGTAAAGCAAGCAACATTCAACATTATTGATTTGGTCATTTTAAGAGGATTACTTACCTCAACTTTGGCTAGAATTTTGAAGAAAAAAAAGATGAGGATAATGGGACTTAATATTGGCCTCGGCCTCTCATGTTGGTCCCTCAACTAGGTGGTTTCTCCATAGGACTTTTACGGAGTCCACCTCTTTGTTCCTCAACTTCTTGACTAGGTGATCTAGGATTTCCATCAGAGCCACTTCATAAGAAATGTTCCCATTCACATCCAACCCTTAAATAGGGACAATAGAGACCGGATCTCCAATACACTTCTTAAGCATGGATATATGAAATACTGGATGAACCGTAGCTAGTTCACTAGGTAATTTCAACTCATCAGCAACCTTGCCGACCCGTTGAAATATCTCATAGCGACCCACATACACGGGACTAAGCTTCTCCTTTTTACCGAATATCATCACCCCTTTCATAGGTGAAATCTTCAAATACACCCAATCACCTACTTCAAATTCAAGGTCTCTTCTTCTATTGTCGGCATATGATTTTTCCGACTATAGGCTGTTTTAAACCTATCTCTTATCATCCGGACATTTTCTAAATCTTCATAGATTATTTCGGGCCCAAACAATGAAGCCTCATCAACCTCAAACCATCCAACCGGAGATCTACATCTCCTAACATAGAGTGCTTCAAAAGGTTGCATATAAATACTCGAATGTTAGCTATTATTATAAGAGAACTCAATCAACGGTAGGTGATTGTCCCAATTATCTTTGAAATCTATTACATATGTTCTTAACATGTCTTCTAGGGTTTGAATAATACGCTTTGCTTTACCATCTGTTTGAAGATGAAAATTTGTGCTAAGCTTCAGTTGAGTACCCAACCATTTTTTAAAAGACCTCCAAAAATGAGAAGTGAATTGAGCACCTCTGTCCGATATGATGGACAAAGGGATACCATGTAAGCTCATAATCTCATTAATGTATATTCTTGCATAATACTCTGCCGAATAAGTAGACTTGACGGGGATAAAGTGGGCTAATTTTTTCAACCTATCCAGAATAATCCAAATAATGTCAATTTTTCTCCGGGTTTGAGGCAACCCAACAACAATGTCCATATTATATTTTCCCATTTCCAAGTAGGAACATTCATTATTTGAGTCAAATCTTTCGGCTTTTGATGGTCGGCCTTAACTTGATGGCAATTTGGACACCTAGATACAAACTCTTCTATGTGTTTTCTCAAACCATCCCTCCAATAGACCTCTTGAAGATCACGATACATTTTTGTGGCACCCGGATGAATAGAATATTGGGAACCATGAGTTTCATCCAAAATTTCCCCCCTCAAATTATCAACATCCGGCACACACAATCTACCTTGGTACCTAAGCACACGATCCCCCCACCCCTTGGGAAAATGACTCATTGAACTTGGTAAGTACCTATTCCTTCAACTCCATCAACAACGCACCAATATGTTTCTTAGACTTCATCTCGACCACTAAATATGATTTGGAGTTATCATGAACCATAAAACTACCTTTCATAGTATATTCTAACCAAATATGAAACCTCACCAATCTATGAACATCCTTCATTGGTTTTTTCTTACCTTGATATACATGCGACACACTACGCATGGTCATACGACTTAAAGCATCCGCAACAATGTTGGCCTTGCAGGGTTTGTATAAAACACTTATGTCGTAATTCTTCAAAAGTTCCAACCAATTTCTTTGTCAGAGATTCAACTCCTTTTGAGTGAAAACATATTGAAGACTCTTATGGTTGGTAAATACATCCACATAAACACCATATAGGTAATGTCTCCATATTTCCAAAGCAAACACTACGACCGCTAATTCAATATCATGAGTTGGATAGTTCTTCTCATGTACCTTGAGTTTTCTAGAGGCATAGGCTTCCACCTTACCATGTTGCTTAAGGACAGAACCCAAACCTACTCGTGAAGACTCACAGTACACCACAAAACCCTTGGTATACTCCGGTAAGGTCAACATCGGAGCGGAGTAAAGGCTATCATTCAACACTTGGTATCTTCTTTCACAAGCTTCCGACCACTCAAACATAACACTCTTTTGGGTCAAGGTAGTCAAAGGAGAAAAAATGGATACAAACCCATCAACAAACCTCCTATAGTACCCGGATAGACCCAAGAAACTACTAATATCGGTTGAAGTTAAATGTCTAGGCAAATTCATTACTATTTTGTTTTTCTTTGGGTCGACCTCTATACCCTCACTTGAGATAATATGACCAAGAAACGCCACCGATCTTAACCAAAACTCACACTTACTATACTTATAAAAGAATTGGTGTTCCTTGAGGACATCCAATACCACCCTAAAATGGTCCCCATGCTCACCCTCACTCTTTGAATATGCAAAGATATAATCAATGAAGACAATCACAAAGGAATCAAGGTTATTCCGGAACACTCAATTCATAGGGTCCATAAAAGCCGCTGAGTCATTACTGAGACCAAAAGACATCACTAGGAACACATAATGACCAAACCAAGTTTGGAAAGCCTGTTTAGGTATATCTTCACCTCTCACCCTAAGTTGGTGATACCCCGACCTCAAATTAATATTTGAAAAGTAGCTTTCCCGTTGGAGTTGTTCAAAAATTTCCTCAATCCGAGGGAGAGGATATTTGTTTTTTTGGCTGATCTTATTGAGTTGACGCTAATCAATGCACATCCTAAGGGACACATCCTTTTTTTTTTACAAAAAACACTGGAGCACCCCATGGAGAAATACTATGTTTTACGAAACCTTTTGTCTTGTAGATCTTTTAGTTGAGAATTCAAATCATTCAATTTAGCCGGAGTCATACGGTATGGTAGAATTGAAATATGATTCGTATTTGGTAATAAGTCAATACCAAAGTTTATTTCCTGTTCGGGAGGAATTCCGAGAAAATCATCCAGAAAGACTTCCGGAAAGTCCTTCATGACGTGGAATGATTCTAAAGTAGTAATGTCGGACTTAAGGTCCTTGACCCTCACAATATTGTAGAGACACCCCTTAGAGATCATCTTACAAGCTTTTAGACACAAAATAATACGACCTCTATGGATTGACTTAACCCCCTCTTCCACTCCAACACGGGTTCATAAGAAAAATTGAACTTAACTACCCTTGTTCTATAATCCATTGAAGCAAAAAAAGTATGCAACAACCCCATTTCCTAAATGACATCAAAATCAACTATAACGATTTCTAAGGAATCCACCCATGTAACTCTATGGGTAAAAGATATTGGACAACTTCTAAATACTCTTCTAGCCACAAGGAGTCACCCACCGGGGTAGTGACCGGAAAAGGTTCAATCCACACATCAGATAGAACATCAAAATTTCTAGCTACTAGAGGAATTACAAATGATAGAGTAGCACCGAGATCTAGTAAAGCATAAGAATCAATAGAGGATACTTGTAACATACTGTTGACCATATCGGGAGATTCCTCTTGTTCACCTCTAGAGCGAAGAGTATAGAAGCGGTTCCTATTTGGAGCATAACAACTAGGACCGCTTCTTTGAGCTTGACCACTCCCTTTCTCTTGACCACTTATGTTAGGACAACCCGTCATCTTATGGCCACTGTTACCACACCCAAAGCAATTGTCCGTCCCAACTAGGCACTCACCCATATGCTTCTTACCATACTTGGTACAAGTAGGTTTCATTCTAGGTGAATTTCCACTTCTTCCATTTTAGGACATAGGGTTGGACACTCTATCTTTGTAAGCCTTAGGGAAATTGGAAAGAACTTGGTTGGAGACCCTCTTCTTGAACCTAGGCTTATCTTGAAGTTCAAGCCTACACTTGGAAGTACCACTCTCATAAGACTTGTCCTTCTTAAACTACCTACTCTTCCTCTGGAGCCTAGTCTCCTCAACTTGATGAGCATGCACTATCAAACGAGAAATGTCCATATAATCATGAAAAATTGTCGAACTAGATCATCGGACACTCCTGTCAAAGAAGAGGCTAATGTAATATGTAGGATTGGATACCGAAGAAGGACCATACTTGGACAATTTAGTGAAACTCAAGGAATACTCTTGCACACTCATACCTCCTTGACGACGGTTGATGAACTCTTCCACTTTCGCTTATTTTCTCCCTTAAAAAGAACCTATCTAAAAAATCCCTTCTAAACACCTCCCAAGTTATAGGAACCGCTCTTAAAGACGTATTATCTCTCTATTGAGTATACCAAGTTTATGCCACATCTTTGAGTTTATATGAGGCTAGGTCGGCCTTCTCATTTGAACTTACTCTCAAAGCATATAGGATCTTGTAGACCTCATCAAGAAAGTATTGGGCGTCTTCGTTCACCTTAGAACCATAGAACAAAGGAGGGTTCATCCTTGTGAAGTCCCTCAAGCGAGAAGCCATGGTACTACCATTTTTTTATACACGGGGACCAACTTCCCAGTATGATTAAGTCTTCATGGCTTGAGCTTGAGTAGATACTGCTTGGTCTTGGGTAGTCATAGATTGATCCAAACTTAGAAAAGCCGACCATATTACTTCATCCATCATAGGTGGAGGAATGACCGGAGCTTGGTCTTGCGGAGGAACTTTATTGCCTTGTGGAGGAGCTTGGTTCTATTGCAGAGGATCTCCATCGTTAGTCAATATTTCCTCCATTCTACTCGTAGCTACCCTTCCCGTAGTCATCACCTATATCCATAAGCAAAGAAGTAGAAGTAAGAGGACATAAAGATTTACCACACTTCCGGCACAACATTCAAGATTACAAAAAAGGTGAAAATTCCTAACCATCACTGGCCTCTCATTCATAAGTGTAGCGCGCTTCACACCCATAAACAAGACTCTATATAGACTTGGTTTAGTGAGACATCAATCGTAAGATTACTTAACCTCATGCTGTGATACAAAGTTTGTCACGACCGTGGAGCACCCCCTAGACGTAACCAGCGTCTTCGTCCTAGGAGAGGACTTGGACAAGTCCTTAGCATTCGTCATAACATATCATAGGTCCAAATGCGGAAAATTTAGAACTTTTACATAGTAAGGTATATATAGGCCTCTCACATATTATATATTGAGTTTACATAGACTCCTCACTAATTGAAGCTTACATAGGTTTCTCGTTTAGGAAACATAACCAATACATAACATATAGTCTAATAACATTGTCTTACACTAAAACATCTAAAGAGTATTACAACATTTAGGCTTACCACATATTTCATTATAATGAGCTACATATAGGCTTACAACAATTGTCTCAGACAATAAGGAAAGCAATAAGTGTCTTTAGACATAAAAACATCATAACTAGAACACAGAAATTATAACATCCCCAAACATTGAGAACCTACCAATAACTTGGGAAATAGTTCCAAGTGTTCTTACAAAGTAGCCTCCTATACTTCAATGGCCCGAATAAACATTGTTTGGGAAAAAGGAAAGGAACATGGGTTAGTACAAACCGCATGTTCTAAGTATGGAAACATATGCACATAAAACCATTGAAATCATTCCTAAAAAGAAATTTTTGTTCAAAAATCATGCTAAGACACTTTTGAACGCCTTTATGCACAATATAGAACATATACAAACCAATAAGCATAACATAAATTAAGGGAAGTCCATATTCAACACAAGCACAACATCATCATAAAGTAAAGGCAACATGGATATCATCAACATAAGGTCATATCAACATGAATAGCTTCATCATAAAGTCTTAACAATATTTCATGTAATGGAGTTCATAACATCAAAACATACAATAGCCTTACCAAAAATCCCATTCCAAGCCTACAAGTCCAATTCTCATGAATCCCTATAACCCCACATAATCAAGTAAAACAAGTAAAGATAGCATAAGTAATGCCTTACTTCATATAACATAATATCATGTATTGTCGTAATCATATATGAAAATTAGACCAATAGCATGTCCATCAATGAAACTAACATTATATAGAATCATCAACATGTAAAGTCAACATATGCATTTCATTCATATCAAATGTGCATAAGAACAACCTCCTTGGACTTCCCTCAAGGTCAACTTGTGCAATGTATGAGTAGAGTCCCATACCCCTACCTACACTAAGTAGAACCCCTTAAGTCACCCTAGATAGTGTTCACTTTATTACTTTTATTTTACTTTTGGGAACAATTTCTTTAACCAACAATAGACCTTTGATCTAAACATGGAATCTGGTGTCATGAAACTCTACACCAAAAGAAGGTGCTCTACTTGCCAAGGTAATATTTCTATGAAGGCAAAATAGTTAAGGAACTAGGAGATATACTTCAAACCCTCTTTATGCAAAATTGCAATGTAGTGTCAATCTCATGAGAACTATTGTGAACCTACCTTACCACATTGGGAAGGGACACCTCTTATAATTAGTTCGCTTGGTTCTAAGTTGAAGTCCCTTTTGAAATGTCTTTAAGTCATTTTTAATCATCATAGCTTAATATAGGCCATATGAGACTAACCCCTTTTATATCATGTCATTATCTAATTAGGTATTTCTTGATAATTTCCTTTCCTAACAACCCTTAATTGGTTAGATCAACACATCATAGTCATATCATAGTATGACACACAAGTGATTCACATTCAACCTTGTATCATCATACCCTTAACATGATCTCACAATTCACAAATTCAAGACATTTCACCATAATCATCACATCATCATATTCTTAATCTACTTACATATAATACTTCAATTGAACATCATTATCAAGTATAAGCCATCATCATTGAAGCAAAGAATTCAAGATCATAAAGTCTTACCACATAGCCTTCATAAGCCTCCTTCAAGACCATACCATTAATCCAATCATATTCTTGAACCAATTCACTTAATAACATGATATAATATAAATCTATACAATAAATAATTCAATTGTATCATCAATTATCAAATCAACCTCAATTCATAACCTAGGGTTAGGGGAAAAGGGTTCAATCAAGAATTCTTCCATAGAACTAGGTCAAACACTAAGAACTACAACAATTAACGAATGTTAAATCATGATGTATCAATATTAATCAAAGTAAATCAACATAAAATCAATTAGAAAGATCATTCACGAAATTGGAAGAAACCTCAACTTTTTAACATCAATAGAAACCAATTTTGAAGAGCCTCTTGTGGAAAGATACCCCAATAGTGAATAGCTTCCATAACTTAGGATTCCTTAATGGTTGATGGAGAAAACGTTAGTTTTGACACCCTAGAGATGCTTGAAACTTGGTCTTCAATGGGGTCATGGAATAGAGAGAGAAAGTAGAGAGAAGTTGGAGAGAATTGGTTTTGGAAAAAAATGGGTGTTGAGTTAGTTTAATGAGGTTTAACCATTATATAGTCCCCCAACTAACTTAATTAACCAACTAACTAATTAACCCAACCTAACTAAATCTTAAATGTAAAGTCGACCATCCAAACCTCGAAATCACGTGCACGCCCCGTAGTCCCAACGACGGCCAGTCTACAAGGGCGTCGTTTGCGACAGAGGATTGATTTTTTTACCATTTTGAAATGTGGATAAGTCTTGAACAATGACCACAATCGCTGGCTCGTCATTTGATCCATCGTTTGGCCACTGCCCAATTGATAGTTTTGGGTCTAAATGTAGGGTCCTTTCCAAGGACCCTTAGGGTGGTCCTTGTGGAGTCGTACCCATAGTTTTCCACCCTAAAAACACTCTAAAACATTTTTAACACCTTTACACAAAATTTTACCAAACTCAAAGTCTTAAAACCCCATGAAACATGCCAAGGAACCCTAGTGAGCATTTTACAATTCTCAGGACGTCATGGTTGTTTCTTGACATTTTGACTCTAACACATCCTAATTTGTTTCAATACATTAATTTAGGCTTAGAAAGAGTGTTTAAAGTCTTAGTTCATCATGTAAGGCTGTAGACCAAGTTATGGACTTTCAGAGTGTTACAATTTAGCAAAGACTTGATGTTTCTTAAGGACTTGCAATACTATCATGAAATGACCCATGTGTTCATCCTCACTCTTACAATATAACAACATATAATCAATGAAGACAATTACAAATGAGTCAAGGAAATTCCAAAACACTCTATTCATAAGGTCTATAAAAGTCGACGGGCATTATTTAGATCAGTGGACATAACTAGGATCTCATAATGACCATATCTAGTTCGGAAAGACGTTTTTTGTATCCGGCAACAAGTTTATGCCAAAATATATTTCTCGTTCGGGAAGAATTCCTGTAAGTCACCAGGGAAGACATCCAGAAAATCCTTCACTACGGGTACCGACTCTAATTAAGGAACCCCGGACTCAAGGTCCTTGACCCTCACAATATGGTAAAGACATCACTTAGTAATCATCTTAGAATATTTTAGACACAAAATTATTTGACCTCTAGGGATTGAGTTACCCCAGTTCCATTCTAAGCAGGTTTATTAGGAAATTAAAATCTAACTACCCTTGTTCTACAATCAATAGAAGCAAAAAAAAGCATGTAACCAATCCATAACCAATATGACTTCAAAATCCAACCTATCAAGCTCTACCAAATCGACCAATGTAACTCTATTAGACAATAATATGGGAAAACTCCTATAAACTCTTATAGAAACAACGGAGTCATCCACTAGGGTCGAAACCTAAAAAGGTTCAACTAAAATATCGGGTAGCGTATCACACTTTTTATATAATAAAGGAGTTAAAAATATAAAGTATCACCGGGATCTATTAAAACATAGACTTCTAGGAGAACACTAGTAACGTACCGGTGACGACATCCGGAGAATCCTCTTGTTTACCCCTAGAGGGGAGAGCATAATAGTGGTTCTTCTTAGGAGATTTGGGATTAGGACCGCTTGCTTGTGCTTAGTTAGTATACTTTCCTCTTGCCTTAATAATGTTACAATCTCTCACTTTGTGACCACTCTTTCCACCACCAAAGCAATTATCCATTCCAACTAGACATTCACCCATATGATTCTTACTACATTTGGTAAAAGTAGGTTTCTCACTTGGTGAATTTCAACCTCATACCCCTTGGGACATAGGTTATATACCCTATCCCTGCTAGCCTTGGGAAATTTAGAAGTAACTTGGTTGGAGAATCTCTTCTTGAACTTAGGCTTGTCTTGAATTTCAAACTAACCCTTAGAAGTACCTTTTTTGTAGGACATTTCCCCCCTGGGCATCCCTCTTCTATCTCTTAAGCCAAATCTCTTCAACTTGTTGAGCATGAACCATCAAACGAGAAATTTCCATGTTGTCATGAAGCATCACTGAACGACATTCTCCCATAAGATCATCAGACACACCCGTCACAAGATGGTTTATTTCATCTCTAGGATTCGACACTTTTGAAGATGCATATTTATACAACTTAGTAAATTTCAAAGAGTATTCTAGCACACTCATACCTTCTTGATGAAGGTTGATGAACACTTCCACCTTAGCCTGTATTTTCTCCCTCGAAAAGAATCTATAAATAAATGCCCTCTTAAAGAAATCACAACTTATAGTATTGCTATCAAAGCCCTATTGTCCTTCCATTGAATGTACCAAGTTTGAGCCACATCCTTGAGTTGATAAACGGCTATATCGGAATCCTCATTTGAACTCACTCCCATAATATACAAGATCTTATAGGCCTCATCAAGATATTCTTGGGGGTCTTCATTCACCTTGGACCCAAAGAATATTGGAGGGTTCATATTTGTGAAGTCCCTCAAAAGAGAAGCCATGGTAATACCATTTTAGTTCACACAGGGTCCAACTTCCCGGTTTGCTTGAGCCATAATAGCTTGAGCTTGAGAAGTTATGGATTGTGCTTGAGTAGTCATGGCTTGAGCAAACTTAGGAAATCCTCCCTTAACTCTCCATCCATAATGGACAGAGGAACGGTCGGAGCTTGATTACCTTGTGAAGATTGTTCTTGAGGAGGAGCTTTATTGTCTTGTGGAGGAACTGCTTCATTAGAAATCTCCTCTTCAACCCTTCTTGCAGCTTCCCTTTTTGTAGTCATAGCCTATAATTACAAGAAAAGGATTAGAAGAAAAGGACACATAAAGTTAAGACTCAAGAGGCACGACTTCAAGAATACCAAAGAGGTGAGAATTTCCTAAGCATCACATATCCTCTCATTCAAAAGTGTGGTGCACTTCACAATTATGAACAAGACTCTAGGTATACGTGCTTTCGTGAGACATCATTCATATGATTTTTCAACTTCATACTCTGATACGTAGTTTGTCACGACGGGGGAGCACCCTCTAGACGTAACTGACGTATTTATCCTCGAAGAGGCCTTAGAATAGCCCTTAGCATACATCATTGCATATCATAGGTAGATAAAATGCGTAAAATTAAAAACTTTTACATATGAACTATACTTAGACTTCTCGTTTATCCATATACGATGTTTCAATAGACTTCTCATTTATGAAGTGTACATAGGCTTCTCAATTAGCAACATATTCAATTCATTAAAGTAGTATAATAATTTCTCACACATAATCATCTATGATATAAATATAAGATTTGGGCATAGCCCTTACACTATTACAATATGCCTCATATTGGCTTACAATAAAGTCTCAAAATATAAGGAAGGAACAATTCTCTTATGCATATTTTAATGTGTTATAATCCTTTTATAGTCTTTAACAAATTATTTTAGCCACCCCTTAACCCCTAATTAATTAATTAACTAATTAACATTAGCTTAACCAAAAATTGACATTGAAGTGGGGTTCCAAACGTTGGAACCCCGTCTATGGCCTGTAGACCAAACCACGGACCATACTTGTCATCGTGGTTTTGGTTAGAGACTTGTTTCATGGAATATTTTGTGAGAACCCTAATTGTGGACCGACGAGACCAATCGACAGGGCGTCAACCCATCGATTGTCCATCATTTTTCCTTCTTGGTTCACACTGTTTTTGCCAGCTTTTGAGTGTCAATGTTTGGTCCTCCTCAAGGACCCCTAGGGTGGCCCTTTTGGAGTCGTACCAGGTCGTTTCGACCCTAAACATGCTTTAATATATATCTTAAACCTTTTTACTAAGTTTTACTCTTTTTCGACTCCTTAAACCACTTGAAACACATTAAGGCACACTTTCTCATCATTCACAAATCTCTGCACGTCATGGTCTTCCCTTGACGTTTTGGTTCCAATACTTCCTAAAAAAAGTTCTTTACCTTTGTTAAAGCTTAGAAACATTGTTTTAAGGCTTAGTTCATCAAATGAGTCTCTAGACTAAGTCGTGGAACTTCCAGAGTGTTATATAACCCATGATATTTGGATAACCTTTCATCTAAGGAGTTTTATCAATGATTTTCCAAAGAACTTCTATGATCAAAATTTCCCAATTTCCAATCTGAATATGCGTTAATTCTAAAATTGTTTAAAAAGTCATTGTAACGATAAATTGATGGTTAATTAATATTTTTAATATGATTTTCAATGTAACTACTTGAAGAACCCATGATCTCCTTGATCTTTCAATTTAGCCTACAAAGTGGGTGTTGTTATCTTGATTATATGTTAAGTGAATTATGTTTTGATTGTTATGTATTATTGTTGAATACTATTGCTATCTATATCTATTGATTATGAATTGTTGAGGATTGATCTATGATGTTCATGGCTTGGAGAATTGGTAAGTTGACCTAACTTCTTGTCTATAGTATTGGAATTGATGTTGTATGGTTTGGTCCACTTATGGTGGTAGTATTTACTTCTTGTCTACAAATTCATGTTGTGATCATGGCCTTGAGAAAAATAGATGTAAAGTTAATTGATATTATGATGAACATGAGTATGAAGGTTATGTATGTAATTCTCAATGCTAGTATCATGATTTAAGTGTATTGATAATGTGAAGTATAATGTGAATGATGGTGTTAGGGTAAGGTATGGTCTACATGCTTGAATGTGATGTATACTATTATAGAACGATCCCTTCCTGTGTAACCCTATATGAATGTGTGATCCTTTAAATGTTAGGAGTTGTCTATTCAGTGTTGAATATGTTCTTGTCTCCTATTATGTAATCTGGGTATGTGGTCTATAGTCGTTAATTTCTCTATATGTGAGTTGTTCATGACTTGAGGGATATTGTATATGTGTTGTGATACTTTGAATGGTTTTTTCCTCAATAACAATGTTTTTGAAATTATGTGATCATTTTGACCAACATACACACGCAGATCTCATGCATAACTATGAGTATGTTATGTTCATGGTTTAAATTGAAAGGATAATTGTCACGCCCCGAGCTACCCCCGAGACGCGGACACGGAACCTAGGACCACAAGTGATCCCAAGCTAACCCTGCTGGCATGATCATGATCATACTAATGAATAATAAACTGATGCGGAAGGTAAATCATAATTTAATCTGAAAAGATGGGAAATACCCATATGCTAAAACTGAGATATATGAAAAACTGATGAGTTTAATACAAAGAAATATTAACTCACTACTAAGCTGAAACTAACTATGTCTGAAAATAGCCTCTAAACTGGACTAGAAATACTGGGACAAGCCCCAGCTAAATCTAGCAAAAACTGAAACTAAATGACTAAAACTGAAATGAAACTCATGACTCTTGTCCTCGGAGAATGAGGACTCACCACTGAATCTGCTGAACTGGAGATCGGGAAATCGATCTATGTGTGATCTGGATGCTGAGAACCTGAACCTACATCACGAGAAGATGTAGCGCACGTATGCGTCAGTACTTGAAAGGTACTGAGCATGTAGGATAGAGTAAAGCTGAAATAAAACATAACTGAACAAGCACAAAAGCAAGTATAATAATCTGAACATGATATACTGAATTTCTGAGCTAACTGAATGCAATGACCAATTTATAACATGCTAAAACTGAATACTGAATATACTGATAAATGGTCATGCAGAGAGTCTGACTGAACTGTGGGAGCTACTAATAACCGATAATAAAACCACATGAGCTAAATGTGGAGTCCGATGTATACGCCCCATCGAGAGGACCCAATATACCCTGCCAAAGGTATAAAGGCATGCTGGCGTGATCACTAAACTGATTGCCCACAGAGGGGACTTACAACCTACTTGGCTAGTAGTTCTGGGACTATTGGGTACGCTAAACCCTAGTCCAACTCGGTATTATGCTACTCCCAATGAATTCTGTAAATTAACTGATTATGTCTGAGTTTCTGTAAATACTGGATAGCTCGAAACTGAACATGCAAACTGAGAATGCAACAATTAATCTGGTAATTATGCATTTATAACTGAGGCATGTATATCTGAAGTGTCTGAAATATCTGACCTAGCATGTGTAATTCAAGGACTAAAGAAATACAAAGCTAGGGTTCTGAAATTCATGCGATAATCTGAGTAATAGAATGATAATCTGATTTGGAACATATATTTAATAAATTCATGAAGTTCTATCAAAGTTCTAGAAACCCTAGGTTTAATCATGATAAGAAAATCAAGAATCTGACTGAAAACTAGGGACCCAATGGGTGAAAGGAACCCACTAGTGAAATCCCGCATACCTGGTGATGAAATCCACGGAAAAATAATTAAGTTTCTGGGCTGGAACTGCTGGAGCTTGTGGCGTTCTTGAACTAGGGTTCTTGAGCTTTTTTTCTCCTCTCTTGCTTCTAATTTTCTAGTTTTGATTTAATGATTTGACTTGGATATGTTTTAATTATGTTTCTAGGATTAAACTGACTAAAATCTGATGATTTAGGGTCAAAACGACGTAACTTATGGTTTAAACGGAGTGGGAAAGGTCAAAAAGACCCCTGGGAAGGTTGCTGTCGGGCCACACGATGGCCAGGACTGACGGTCCGTCGTATTCCCGACGCCCCGTCGTTGGATCCGTCGTGAGGGCCTGTTCGACAGGCCTTTACTAAAATGGGCATAACATTTACTCGGAGGTCTGATTTTAGCAAGGTCGGTGGCTATGGAAAGATAATTCAATTATCTATCTGTGGGTAGGTCATGAGAGACCTAATTCATTTTGTGATAAGAGTTATGATCATTTTAAGTTGACCCAACTGCATTTCCCTTAACTGTCTGCAAAAAAAACTGAAAAACTAATTTTTGGTCTGTTTTGGCTACGGGGTGTTACATTATCTCCCCTTGGGAACATTCGTCCTCGAATGAAGACTAAACTATCTGAAATGAGGGAGAGAGCTGCAAACCCCACTACTAAACACTGAGAACTGAGTTTCTGACTAATTGAGTTCGAGTACATGCAATTACGCTGAAAATGCAAGTACAAACTGAGGGAACATGATTCTAAAACTGAATTTACGCATGAATGACTGTAAAACTGAAGAGGAACTATTACCTCAAGCTGGAGTGGAATCGGAAGGAAAAAGGTAAGGATACTTGGCTTTCATGGCTGCTTCTGCTTCCCAAGTAGCTCCCTCTACGGACTGACTCCTCCACAAAACCTTGACTGAAGCGACTTCTTTGTTTCTCAACCTTCTAACCTGACGGTCAAGAATCTCAACTGGTACATCCTCATAAGAAAGACTATCTTTCACCGCCACACTCTCTAATGGCACTATAGAGGCTGGATCACCCACACACTTCTTCAAGAGTGAGATGTGGAAGACCGGATGCACTGCTACTAATTCTGCTGGCAACTCTAACTCATATGCCACCTTGCCAACCCTTTTCAATATCTTGTAAGGGCCTACATATCTAGGACTGAGCTTCCCTTTCTTTCCAAATCTCATCACCCCTTTCATAGGTGAGACTTTCAGAAAAACCCAATCATCAACTTGGAACTCTAGTTCCCTTCTCCTTACATCTGCATAAGATTTCTGACGACTTTGGGCTGTCTTAAGTCTATCTCTAATGAGTTGAACTTTCTCCATAGCATAAAGGACTGAATCTGGCCCTATCAAAGCTGCTTCACCTACTTCAAACCAACCAACAGGAGATCTACATCTACGCCCATATAAAGCCTCATAAGGGGCCATCTGAATGCTGGAATGGTAGCTATTATTGTAGGCAAACTCAATAAGAGGAAGGTGATCATCCCAACTACCTTTGAAATCGATCACACAAGCTCTCAACATATCCTCTAAGGTCTGAATGGTACGCTCTGCCTGCCCATCCGTCTGTGGATGAAATGTGTACTAAGGTTAACTTGAGTACCAAGACCTTTTTGAAATGACTTCCAGAAATGAGAGGTAAACTGAGGACCTCTATCTGAGATGATAGACAAAGGAACCCCATGCAACCTCACAATTTCATTAAGGTAAAGCTTAGCATAGTCCTCTGCCGAATACGTAGTCTTGACCGCCAAAAAGCGAGAAGACTTAGTCATCCTATCGACTATCACCCAAATTGAGTCATGCTGTCTGCGAGTACGAGGTAACCCTGTGATGAAATCCATATTGATCACATCCCACTTCCAAGTAGGAATATCGATCTCTTGAGTCATACCTCCTGGTTTCTGATGTTCTACCTTGACTTGCTGGCAATTGGGGCACTTACTCACAAAGTCTGCTATATCCCTCTTCATGCCATTCCACCAATAGACTTCCCGCAGATCGCGGTACATCTTAGTGGCACCTGGATGAATAGAATACCTGGAGTTATGAGCTTCTGCAAGAATATGCTTCCTCAACTCTCCCACATCAGGAACACACAATCTACCTTGGTAGCGAAGTACACCATCTCCCCCTTGGGAGAAAACCTCCACTCTCTGATTGTTGACTGCACCCTTTAGTTCAAGCAAGATCGGATCACTCTCTTGCTTTTCCTTAACCTCCACTACCAAAGACGATTCTGCCCCATTCTGAACTGTTACACCGCTGTCTGATATGCTCATAAGGCGAACTCCCAAGCGAGCAAGCCTGTGAACATCCTTCACTAGCTCCTTTCTTTTTTCCTCAACATGGGCTACACTACCCATAGATAATCTACTAAGAGCATCGGCCACTACATTCGCCTTTCCAGGATGATAATGCACACTCATATCATAATCCTTAAGGAACTCAAGCCATCTCCTCTGGCGAAGATTCAACTCTTTCTGGGTGAACACATACTGAAGGCTCTTATGATCGGTGAACACATCTACATGAACACCATACAAGTAGTGTCTCCATATCTTGAGTGCAAACACCACTGCTGCAAGCTCGAGGTCATGAGTTGGATAGTTCTTCTCATGCACCTTAAGCTGTCTAGAGGCATAAGATATAACCTTATCTCTTTGCATCAACACACAACCAAGGCCAACTCTGGATGCATCGCAATAGATCACATAACCATCTGAACCCTCTGGTAGAGTCAAGACAGGAGCTGTAGTCAATCTAGTTTTCAATTCTGCGAAGCTTTTCTCACAATCATCTGACCATTGGAACTTGACCATCTTCTGAGTCAACCTAGTCAATGGTGAGGCTATGGATGAAAATCCTTCCACGAACCTCCTGTAATAACCCGCTAGACCTAAGAAACTTCTGATATCTGTAGCAGAGGTAGGTCTGGGCCATTGTTTCACTGCTTCTATCTTCTGTGAATCTACGCGGATCCCTTCGCTAGATACAATGTGACCAAGAAAAGCAACGGATTGCAACCAAAACTCACATTTGCTAAACTTAGCGAATAACTGGCGATCCTTGAGAGTCTGTAGAACAATTCTCAAATGACTTGCATGTTCTTCCTCACTCCTAGAGTAAATGAGGATATCATCAATAAAGACGATAACGAACAAGTCCAAGTACTGTTTGAACACTCTGTTCATCAAATCCATGAAAGCTGCAGGAGCATTGGTTAGTCCAAACGACATAACTACAAATTCATAATGACCATACCGAGTTCTGAAGGCTGTTTTCGGAATGTCACTATCTCTGACTCTGAGCTGATGATAACCCGATCTGAGGTCTATCTTTGAGAAATGACTAGCACCCTGAAGTTGGTCAAACAAGTCATCAATCCTGGGGATGGGATACTTATTCTTGATTGTGACCTTGTTCAACTGTCTATAGTCAATGCACATTCTGAGAGAACCATCTTTCTTCTTTACGAACAATACTGGTGCACCCCATGGTGAAATACTAGGTCTGATGAAACCCTTATCTAGAAGGTCTTTCAACTGCTCTTTCAATTCCTTAAGCTCTGCTGGAGCCATTCTGTAAGGAGGAATAGAAATAGGCTGGGTATCTGGAAGGAGATCAATTCCAAAGTCGATTTCCCTTTCGGGAGGGATCCCGGGAAGATCTTTTGGAAATACTTCTGGAAATTCACAGACTACTGGAACTGACTCAAGAGTTGGGGTTTCAAGGCTAGAATCCTTAACCCGAACTAGATGATAGAGATAACCCTTAGATATCATCTTTCTGGCCTTAAGGTAAGAAATAAATCGACCCATAGGCGCTAGCTACTACCCTTCCATTCTAAGATTGGTTCGTCTGGAAACTGAAAACGAACAATCCTAGTTCTACAATCGACTGAGGCATAACATGAGTGTAACCAATCCATGCCTAGAATGACATCGAAGTCTACCATTTCTAACTCTACTAGATCTGCTGAGGTGACTTTCTGAGAGACTGTGACAGGGCAATTTCTGTATACCCGTCTAGCTATAACTGGGTCACCGACTGAGTAGAGACTGAGAAAGGTTCTGAGAGAGTTTCTGGACTAACACTGAATCGGACTGCTATACTGAGTTACAAAAGACAAAGTCATGTCCGTTGTCTGAGTGAACCATATGTGAGTCACATCCTTGAGTTGGTAGGATGCCAATCTCACCTATCACTACCAGTTACTGACATCACACCAAATATTTTCTTGACCTCGTCAATGAACTTCTGTGGGTCCTTACCAACTTGCGACCCTGAAAACTTAGGCGGATTCATCCTAACGAAATCACAAACTCTGGCTGCCACTAATCGATCATTTCTATTAGTAGGAACTCGAACCTGCTGATTGTTCTTGTTGTTCATACTCTGAGCCAAAAACTGAATTGGCATTCTGAAACTCTGCATTTGAACTTCCTTATCTGGTACTAGAGGAACTGCGTTAGCATTGCGTGCATTAGCATTCCATGCCTAAGCTCTACGAGAAGGCATGATCTTAAGCGCATAACGATGGATTAGAAAGAAGATCATACCAACGCACGATAAGAATATCAAGAAAGTGAAGTTTTCCTAAAACACTTCATAGCCTCCCTCTCATTAGATGTGGTGCACTTCACACCCATGAAAAGGACTCTACTTAGTGCGGCTTTTCAGACATCCTAGGACTCTTGAACCTAGTGCTCTGATACCAAGTTTTGTCACGCCCCGAGCTACCCCCGAGACGCGGACACGGAACCTAGGACCACAAGTGATCCCAAGCTAACCCTGCTGGCATGATCATGAGCATACTAAAGAATAATAAACTGATGCGGAAGCTAAATCATAATTTAATCTGAAAAGATGGGAAATACCCATATGCTAAAACTGAGATATATGAAAACTGATGAGTTTAATACAAAGAAATATTAACTCACTACTAAGCTGAAACTAACTATGTCTGAAAATAGCCTCTAAACTGGACTAGAAATACTGGGACAGGCCCCAGCTAAATCTAGCAAAGACTGAAACTAAATGACTAAATACTGAAATGAAACTCATGACTCTTGTCCTCGGAGAATGAGGACTCACCACTGAATCTGCTGAACTGGATATCGGGAAATCGATCTATGTGTGATCTGGATGCTGAGAACCTGAACCTACATCACGAGAAGATGTAGCGCACGTATGCGTCAGTACTTGAAAGGTACTGAGCATGTAGGATAGAGTAAAGCTGAAATAAAACATAACTGAACAAGCACAAAAGCAAGTATAATAATCTGAACATGATATACTGAATTTCTGAGCTAACTGAATGCAATGACCAATTTATAACATGCTAAAACTGAATACTGAATATACTGATAAATGGTCATGCAGAGAGTCTGACTGAACTGTGGGAGCTACTAATAACCGATAATAAAACCACATGAGCTAAATGTGGAGTCCGATGTATACGCCCCATCGAGAGGACCCAATATACCCTGCCAAAGGTATAAAGGCATGCTGGCGTGATCACTAAACTGATTGCCCACAGAGGGGACTTACAACCTACTTGGCTAGTAGTTCTGGGACTATTGGGTACGCTAAACCCTAGTCCAACTCGGTATTATGCTACTCCCAATGAATTCTGTAAATTAACTGATTATGTCTGAGTTTCTGTAAATACTGGATAGCTCGAAACTGAACATGCAAACTGAGAATGCAATAATTAATCTGGTAATTATGCATTTATAACTGAGGCATGTATATCTGAAGTGTCTGAAATATCTGACCTAGCATGTGTAATTCAAGACTAAAGAAATACAAAGCTAGGGTTCTGAAATTCATGCGATAATCTGAGTAATAAATGATAATCTGATTTGGAACATATATTTAATAAATTCATGAAGTTCTATCAAAGTTCTAGAAACCCTAGGTTTAATCATGATAAGAAAATCAAGAATCTGACTGAAAACTAGGGACCCAATGGGTGAAAGGAACCCACTAGTGAAATCCCGCATACCTGGTGATGAAATCCACGGAAAAATAATTAAGTTTCTGGGCTGGAACTGCTGGAGCTTGTGGCGTTCTTGAACTAGGGTTCTTGAGCTTTTTTTCTCCTCTCTTGCTTCTAATTTTCTAAGTTTTGATTTAATGATTTGACTTGGATATGTTTTAATTATGTTTCTAGGCTTAAACTGACTAAAATCTGATGATTTAGGGTCAAAACGACGTAACTTATGGTTTAAACGGAGTGGGAAAGGTCAAAAAGACCCCTGGGAAGGTTGCTGTCGGGCCACACGACGGCCAGGACTGACGGTCCGTCGTGTTCCCGACGCCCCGTCGTTGGATCCGTCGTGAGGGCCTGTTCGACAGGCCTTTACTAAAATGGGCATAACTTTTACTCGGAGGTCTGATTTTAGCAAGGTCGGTGGCTATGGAAAGATAATTCAATTATCTATCTGTGGGTAGGTCATGAGAGACCTAATTCATTTTGTTATAAGAGTTATGATCATTTTAAGTTGACCCAACTGCATTTCTTCTTAACTGTCTGCAAAAAAAAAAATCTGAAAAACTAATTTTTGGTCTGTTTTGGCTACGGGGTGTTACAATAATTCTCATATGCACCTTTATCTCTTATTATGCATGAAAAGTATATGACTAATGAAGTATGAACATGTGTTGTCTAAAGGTATTTGTGTAAAAGGCATTCATCACATATGTATAGACACACACATGAATTTATGAATGAAGGATGTTAATGATAATCTAGTGAGTAAGAGTCTCTTGGATTATTTCCTTATTTGTACTCTAAACAAGACTATGTTGTGATTATGTGGAAAAAGATTCTCACATGATGTTGGTTTTGATGACAGGACATTCTCATCATATAACCAATGAGCTATGTTCATGTTATATAAGGGGTTAATCTCCTAAGGCCTATCTCATGAACTAATATTTAATAAAGATTTAAAGTCTCTTTAAAAGGGGAATTTATCATAGCACCGAGTGAACTTGACAATGAGAGGTGACCCTTCCCAAAAGGAAGGTAGGTTCACCCGATGTTCTGCTGAGGTGAAAACTACAATGCTAGTTAGCATTAAAGGGTTTCTAGTAAACGCCTCCTAGTTCCTTAATTGTGTGACCCCATCGGAACCTTGGCAAGTGGATCCACCTAGATGATATTATGATGTAATGTCAATTTTGGCAAAGTTCCCCAAATGTAAAATATGCAATGGAAGTAAGAATATGAACACTAACTAGGACTACCTAGGAGATGTTGTTTATTGTAGGTAAGGGAATGGGACTTTACTTATATATATATATATATATATATATATATATATATATATATATATATATCCTATGCATGGAATTATGGTGTTAACATTCTCGTTATAATGATATGAATTATGTTGGTCTTATATGGTCTACATGATGAGGGTTTACTTAATATGCATGTTGTTTACTATACTCGTCATGTTGATGTAGGAAGTAAGCAACAATGCTTGTGATCTCCTTGTTGGTATACTTGGTATGTGTGAGGTTATGTTTTTTCACATATACATTGCATTAGTAGACTTATATTGGGGTTACGACTAAGGTCTTATGGTGTCATGATGAAATAAACACAAAATATGCAATGTTGACTATTGTGTCTGTATGGGGATATTGGAAGTATTTATTTGTATATTGTCTTCAAATGTGCATAAAGACTAAATGGGTTATGACTATGATGTGATAAATGAATTTATTATTATATGAAGTCTATGAAGTATGTTCGTCTTATGTCTGAGGTTAAATGTATGTGTTGTATCTAGTTAAATGTGATGTGCCTAAATGTAGTTTGACTTCATAGATACACTTGATGTGAATAGTATTATGGGATGCTACTTGCACATTGTACTAGTTTGACTTGGTGTTGTCTTAGGTGATGGTTCTTATGTGAAGGTTGTGTTTCAATATATACTAAGCACTTATGAATGTATATGCTTGAATTGATGAAGGTTGTATAAATGTTCACCTTGGTGAACTTAAGGTGATACTTTGGTATTAATAGTGGAATGGGATACAACTCGTGCATTGCACTAATTATTACTTAAGGGTTGCTTTGGGTGAAAGAATTAAGGTAAAAGAGAAATGTAATGTATTGGAGATATTCAATGTCTCTTAGATGTGATAAATGGTTTTATGTGATGTTGTGAATGGTATCCTTGTCTAATATAATGTATGTGAACTATATTGTGCTTGTTGTATCAACTGCTTATGAAGTTTCTCTATAAAGACATGATGCATGGTTTCTAACTAAATGTCGTCTTTCAAGCATGTTTGTATGGTTATCATACTTTGTGAATTCTTGTACTAATACCATTCTTTCTCATCTTTTTATGCAAAGTGTACATGGTGATGGCTAGAGGATCTTTCCTAGAATGAAGAGATTGGATTACTACTTCCAAGTTCAAGTGTATCCTTAATGATTCAAGTGCCTTCATGTTAAGAGTTTCAATTAAGTTCATATAATAAAATAGAATATTTTTGTATGTTATTAAGGGTCGTGTCCCTATTATATTGGGGTCGTGTCTAATATGGGAAGACGAGACTTACTTTCTTAACTATGTACTTTTGGTTATTAAATGTAATGGATTTACAATATTATGTTATGCTATGAAAAAGTTTTAAATTTTCCTCTAATTTTATGACAATTCTATGAAAGATGTCTAAGGTATTGTATAAGACCTCCGAGAGATCAACTATGTCGGGTTACTTCTAGTTGGTACTTCCCGGTCATGACAGGAATCCATGAGATTGAAGTCAAAACCCTATCTTTTGGGATTTCTATCTTTGAAATTGTGGGTTTTGAAGGAGTTCCATGGATGAATTCTTTACATAGATGAAGATCTACCATACCTTAACTTTAAATACCAATAAAATTGGTTGTAAAAACTTTCTCTTTCAAACCCCAGCTTCAACTTTCTTCTTCTTCTTTGGAGTTCTAGAGAGAGAGAGTTTTGGGAAAAAGTTGGTTTTGATGTTGGAATTTTTAATTATGAGAAAAATGAATTTATTTGGAAGAGTTTAAACTATATATAGTTATTCTAAATTAACACAAAGCGACGTAACCTAAATTTAAATAAAAATGGAAAACTCCAAAGTTCCCTTAACTGATCACTAAGAATTAGTGTGCAGGTCACCACCCACGGTTACCACCCACGGGCCATGGATGGACACATGTGGCATGCCTCTGAACCTTGATGTGGTTCATATAGCTTACATCTAGAGACCCTGAGCCGCAACCCCCACATACGGGGCATGCACCCCCCTACGGGGGTGCATCCATTTTGTGGGTCATTAAGGTTTTGGGAAGTTTTGCTTTGGTCCTCCACAAGGAACCCTAGATGGTATGTGGAAATTGGTACCTTGACTTTCTAACACGAAAACACTTAATTTAAGTCTGGAGTTATTAACGACTCTAACTATCATGTTAAAGCTCTAGTTTAGCCTACTAGTTTCTGTAGTGTTACACTGGATTTTTACAAGGCATCGAGGTTTATAAATAAAATGTCGAGGTGATCTCAAACCTTCCACCTACCTTTTACATAAATGTTTAGAAGTTTTCTAAGTCATGCTCTATCTATAATAGGTTTATCAAAGATTTCTCCAAAATTGCACTCTTTGTGAAAGCTACTCGAAAAGCAGATTGCATTTGAGTTTTATGATTCTTGTGTGAATGAATTTAAGGGGATGTAAGAAAATTTGACTTCTGCATTGTTCATTATTTCACCGGACTTGGGACAACCCTTTGTAGTTATTTATGATGCGTGTGGGCTGGCACATTGCATAGTATTGGGGAAAAGGAGAGAGAATATTCTTCATCCAATACATTATGTAAGCAAAGCCGTAAATGTTGGTCAAAAGAATTATATTGTCAGTAAAAAAGAACTAGTTTTTGTAATCTTTGAATTTGAAAATTTAGATCCAATTTGGTCGGCACTAAAGTTAGTGCATACTGATCATTCAGTATTGAGGTATCTTATAGCAATGGAGGATGAAATACCAAGATTGATTCGATAGTTACTATTGTTGTACAAACTTGATTTTGAGGTAAAAGATAAAAAGGGAAAAAAAATCAAGTTGCTGATCACTTTCCAAGAGTAGATGAAGAGTCAACGTTGAAGTTAACTAATGTATTTGAAATAGATCATGTGTTCCTAGACGAAGTTTGGATTCTTGTTTTTATCTTATCCATTGGTTCACATATTTTACTAATTATTTGGCGAGTGATATGGATACTTCGTATTTATCTTTTCACAAAGAAGTAAATTCATGTTTGATGTGAGTAATATTTTGTGGGAAGAACCTTTTTTTTTGTGTCTGTGTTGATCAAAATATTCGTCGTAGTAGCATGAGGTACAAATATTGAGTATGCTGGAAGCTTGCAATTTGTGTCCTTTTGGTGGTCATTATAGTTGTATCTAGACTGCTCATCTTACAATGTGGGTGTTATTAGCCTAGTATCCAGAAAGATGATCATGATCTGCCCAACTTTTGTGATCATTGTCAAAAGAGAGAGAGGTATTTCAAACAAGCACCACTAAATTATATTCTGCTGATTGAACTGTTTGATGTTTAGGCCATTGACTTTATGGGTCCATTTATGAGTTTTAATGGGATGCGGTATATCACATCCCGAAACCACACCCTAGAAGTTAGGGTGCAATCTTGGATTGCGACCGGCGTATTCGACCTCTCAGAGGTCTTATACAATCCTATCATATCATTCATCGCATATACATAACGAAAAGTAGTGCGGAATTAAAACCTTTCATCAAACAATCTAAAAGTCATAAACTCTTTCATAGATGGAAATAGGAAAACACTAAGTCTCGAATCATCATCTTAAGACACGACAGTACTTGGGACACGGCCCATACGAATTGAAAACATACTACTAATAGTCTATTACAAACTTCATAAAGAAACATAAAATGATATATATGCCCTCGAGTCAAGTGAGGACATAATCAACTCTTCTTGAACGATCTCCTTGTCAAAATCTTCTTCCCAAAGCTCTTCACCTACCAAGAACTAATAGATAGAAAATAAAGCATAGATTAGTACAACCACATGTACTAAGTATGACATTATGCATAAAATCATGAAAATGGACTTTATTGGAAATATGCATCTTTTCATCTAAATATCCTAATATAATCATAAAGATAACATTTAGCAACTTAGAAACACATAGGAAAATGATTAAACAAAATATCACATTTTTAGAGAACACTTTCCAGTGAACTCGAATCATTGTACAGTGAATTCCTTCACTGTTACAGTGAATCACTTTACCTTCCATTAACCAACTTCTAGTGTGTAATTCCCTCACTAAAAGCTATCCTAAGATTCACTTAAGTCACACAAAGAAAGACCTCCCATACACCCTCTCTAGATGTGACTAAACGGCCATTAAGATTCCTTATGAAGAGTCACATACAAACTTACGAAGCATCTTAAACATCAAGGTAAGATTCTTCTACCAAAGGTGACTCTAAGTCTCTCTTGAGTGAGTAGTGAAGCAACCACCCATACAATCTCTTACACACACACTCAAGAGATCCTATAGACTCCCTAGGATAAAATCATTCTCACTAAACACACCAACACATAAATGATATGACATTCTCCTTCCAAATGCTATCAAAAGACCTACTTAAGTAAATCAAGAAGATAACGTCCATGATTGACCTATTCAATATTACCAAAATATTCCTTAAGACTACCTAAGGCTTAGATCATGTCCACAACACCAAACCTTTTCCCTAAGTAGAGTCATTCTCAAGACTTCCATAGATAAGCCATGAAGAGATCATCCTTTATGCCCTCTTCACAATTTAACTAAAGAATCCCTAAGGCACTCTAGATTAGGTACTTATTCACTTACATACTTCTTAACGTAAGGTATTAGTTCATTAGTTCATTTAAGAGACATACATTACATAAAGGACATTCAAATAATGGTCTTCGACAAGACCTAGGAACTCCAAGTAACACCTTCAAAGTATATTGTGCAATATCTAGATAGCATACCATACCACCACCTAAACCTCATAAACTTGTCTAATGCTAATAGGTATTCCATATTATGAGAATAGGCAATAACCGACATAGACCATGGTAGCTAAGCATGGAATCCGAAGTTCTATCCTACTTCAATGAGGTGTTCTACTTGCCAATGGTAGAACATAGACATCCCATTTAGGCACATGGTTAAGGAATATGAAGGGTGTACTTTGTATTCTAGTCTCATACTTAACTAGAACTACTTCCCTTAACCATACTCACTTAGTGCTAGCCTTAGTTGTCATAGATCAATTTACATTAAGGTTCATACAAATAGGTCCCATATCTAGTTCATGACCCAATTACATTCACCCTACCAAAGCAAGGTCCACTAGGGTATATCTCACTATGGCGACAAGAAGATCATCGCGACTTTCCTAAGGTATGATATGATGTCGTTCCAGCCAATCAACCTTAAGTCCATCATTTATGACATGAAGGATACCATTATGGCTAACTACTTCACGATTTATAACCTTACAACTTGGTTCAAGGTTCCACATAAATGACCCTCTTATCATTAAAGGTCTCACCTATATTAATTTATTCAAGACTAAGACCCTTTAGGTTCCTAATCCAAGACATCACATATTCACATAAGCATCATGTTAGGGACACAAGTCTACCTAAACAAGACACAACATATTTCCATTTTACTCATATAACTTATCTTTATTTAGACACTTAGGAATGAGCGTTAACCTTATTAAGTCAACCTATTCATTACCTTAACATAATCAACTTAACCACTTTAGACTCATCTAACAAATTTAAGAACAACCATGTATAAACTCTAATACTACACACTTAACAAATAGTCAAAGCATAACATGATTATCTAGATAGTATCAATAGTCTAACACATACTTACACATATAGGTAGATATGATCATACATCATCAAATCAACTACACAAATTGACATATAAGTTCAAGTAGTGCTGACAAGGCCATGATCATCAATGTACTAGACAGTAACGCCGACAAGGCCACATCAATTAACATAGCACCGCGACCACAGGTAGACCAAACCAATCATAACATAATTGAAGTATAATTAACATCAAATAAGAAGAAATAGGGCATAGTACCACCACTTCATCATCAACACTTCAAGCCGATACCAAATCTCCCAATTCAGTATCATAAGGACCTTACCCATGGCCATGAACAACAATTCAATACACAATTATAGAAATCAATGAAATCTAACCCAATCCAATATATGTTAAACAATACAATACCAATTTGATAACAATTGAATACAATTCTTACATCAATAGAAAGCCCATAAGATACTACACATGAATTCATTAACATTAAGCCAATATCAAGTAACCCATAATTTAGTCAAAATCTTAGGTTCATCAATGACATGGGTTCATAGGTAATTTAGGTTAAAATCATCAATAAAACATCAATCTAATCCATAATAGACGTTTGAAAACCATTAATGCAAGAACCCATGGTAGAATCATGAAATTGGACAATTCACCTTTTGAAAACTTTGAAAACATCTTTGAAAGTTGGGCTCCTTGATAAAACGAGTTTCAAGGATCAAAAGATATACATAAATGAAGCTAATTCTTCACTTTGATGAAGAATTTCCACTCAAAACGTCACCTACAAGCTGTTCATTGATTTGGACTTCAATGGAGTCTTTGGGATTTCTTAAGGGATTTTAGGGTTTTGATTTTTGAAGAATGAAATATTCTAAGTGTTAAACACTTATATACACATTTAAAATAACCAATATACCATCAATAAACCGACAATACTCTTTTTTGGAAGTGGGGTGAAATTCCCGTTTCACCCCTCACTTAACAGTGAGTTGCACCCAGGCACATGCTCACAAAAGACGGACCCATCGACGGGGCGTAAGCCCACTTACGGATCGTGCTGTCCACCATCGATTGGATCAGAGCCTGGAAAATGGAAGTTTGGACTCCTAGGCTAAGGATCCAATGACGCCCACCACCTACGGGGCGTCTACCAGGCCACTGGCCGTCGATTGCCCTCTGTAGGTGGACTGCCTTTTGGCAGTTTTGGCCACCAACTTTGGTCCTTCCTCAAGGACCCTTGGATGGTCCTTGGGGATAATTTACCTGACTTTTCCAACACAAATACGATAGTCTATGAGTTTAACACCTCTCACATAAATTTCATCCAAAACGAACATGTAAAACTCGACGAAACATGTCTAGACACACAAGGTCGATTCAAGGCATACCTTTCGAACGTCATGGACGTTCTTGGACGTTTGACCTCCAATCTCCACGAAACTTGACACACTGCCTATACATAATATAAAAACTCATTTAAGGACCTTAAAACATCATGAATCACACATAAACACATAAACCACATATGAGGCATTTAGGTGACTTAGTCGTCGAACGTCTTAGTCATCCCTTGACGTTTGACTTCCAATACACCTAATACTTTAGATACTGCCTCTATACCATATTATAGACCGCATTAGGACCTTAGAACACCATTACTAACATGTTAGGCTCTAAATAACCCAAGTCATTTTCGGGGTCTTACACGGTACATACTAGTAGAGGTTGAATTTGTATGAAAATGTGTCAAAGGTGTCGCGGTGTAAGCCAATGAAGGAAATATTTTCACCAAATTCCTAAAAATAAATAACTTTCACCGGATTTGGTACACCAAGGGTGGTTATCAACTATGGAGTTTCTTACTTTTGTAATAATTTTTAAAGGTGTTTCTTGAGATGTATGGTGTTTGACACAGTGTAGAAAGTCCTTTTCATCCGCAGTGTAGTTTTCAAGTTGAAGTGTCAAATAAGGAAATTAAGCAAGACCTTGTAAAAACTATAATGCAAACAGAACAAATTAGTCAAAAAAGCTTTCTGATTTGCTATGGTACTATAGAAATGTATTGATGTTACACATGGGAAATCCAATGACCTAATCTAGAGCATTATCTAATGAATTATGAACTAAAAAGGGGTAATTATTGTTCCAGGTGTTTGGGGAAAGATTCGGGGAAGTTTAGAGGGTCTAGAGATGAGAAACGAAGAAGAAATTCCGACGGATTGAATTTGAGTGAAAGGGCGCATCGCGCGCCTTGTCCCATATTTTAAAATTTTTAGCTCCGTGACATGGGCTGGCACGAAGACCCACCTTTGCGCATCGTGGACCCACCTCCCAGATTTCTCAATTTTGGGATTTTTCAAGTTGAACTATGATTTTAAAGACCGACTAGTGTAGGGGTGTTTTTGATATTTTGGGTAGGTTAATATATATGGTTTTTACTCATTTTCCATCCATTTCCCAATAAAAACTTAATCACTCAATTAGATATCAAAAAAATAATTAGAAGCTCTTCCTTCTCTCTAGTTTCTCTCTCTCCTCAAACATCCATTGAAGAACTTTGGAGCTTCAAGAAGATGACCAATTCTCAAAGGAATCAATTTAAGTTCGCGGACAAATCATCTTTAAGGTATGTATTCTTTAACTCTTGGGATTATTTTCCCCAATAGGTCCATTCAAAGATGATTTCGAAATCACAAAAAATCAAGGGTTTTCTCTACACATATGTCTTCTTTTATAACTTAAATTGTGGATCAATTATGATTAATTATGATTACTTAGGGTTTTTAAGTGTATAATAATGGGTAATTGTTGTTGTCCACTTGAAATTCCATAAGACATATGTTCTTCCCCAATTTCAAAATCATGGATAATTTTTGATCAATTGCTTGAAGATAATGAATATATGAATTGTTATATTTGTGTTAATTATGTTATTACTTCATGGACTGCCTTATATTATGTATTTCTTGGGTTTTGATCTAATTTTTTAAGAACCCATGAATGTCCCTCTTCTCCTAACCCTAACTCCTGAATTATGTTGAATTATGTTTAGACATGATGTAATTGAGTATAGTCTTGCTTAATTTACTATTGCATTGTAACAACCCTAAAAATGAATAAGATAAATGCTTAAGGTGTCAAGAATGCTTGCGATTAGATCAAGGTTCACACGGATTGATACGCGTAGAACCAGACCTCAGAACCCTTACTACGTCCAAGCCAACTAACTTGGGGAGTTAATTGAGCTTGGAAAGGTTGGAACCAACCATGTGAGGCTCTCGAAAACGAAGATTTAATCGAAGGAGTCTTTACGGAATTAAAAAGAAGAAATCTTGAGTTTTGAGGGTGCAGGGGTAAAATGGTCTTTTCCAGGCCAAGGGTAATATTGTAATTACCCTAAGGAATTAATTAATTCATTAATTAGTTTAATAAAAAAATCAATCCGTGTTGGGTCGACCCGGAATGATCCATCTCGCAAAAGGGGCACTCTACCCGAGTTCGAACCCCATTGGAAGCATCAAATTAATGATTTAATTGATGATTAAAAATCTAATTTTTTCAAGGGCATAATGGTTCTTTCTCTAAGCTAATTAAATCGGGTTTTTATTTAAATTAATAAGGAGTCCTAGTTTGACTAATTCTCAAACTAAAACTCCTATTATTTGTCTACTCTCTCACGATCTCTCTCTCACGTTTCATCACTCTCTCTCACGATTGGTTTCTACCAAAAACAATAAAGAACTGAAAATACATCAAGAGTTCTTCACACTTGAAGAACTCACATGAAAATTTGAGGGAAAAAAACAAAGTAACCAAAAATGTCAGGGCAAAAAGAGGTTGTTTGTCGAGTGGTGTGTACGTTGAGGAGGTTTGGACTGATTTTTGAGAAGGTTTTGGGCAGAAAATTCAAGTTTAAACAAGCAAATTAAGGTATGGGTTTCTTCTCTCTTGTTCCCTTTCCGAAGAGGCCCCTTACGATTCAAGATATTCACTCCGAAACTAGGGTTGTTCCCCGTTGCATGTCCTTGTCATTATCTCCCAATGATTTCGTAGGTTGGGTTTGTTTGCTGGTAGATTTAGGTAAGTGTTATGTTTTTATGTTGAATGTGAATATGTTTATGTGAGTGAAATCACGAAAATGACAACCAATGTGTAATCGGAAAAAAATGTGTGTGTGTGTGTGCACGTTGGCAGTGAGTTTTAGCCACTGTTTTGGAGAAGTAAAAAGGCATGTTATTTCTTGTATTTTATGTGCTAAAGTTGTGCATAATGTGATTTTCATATGGTGTGTGAAGTTACAAATTTTGAGTGAAAACGCTTGACTAATGTAACCCCTAAACTACACCTAACTATACACTAAATGCTTGGTTAATTGCCCTAAGAAACTAGCATGAAAAGGTTGATGAAAGGAAGCTAAAGTTGGGATTAAATTTCCAGATTGTGTACTCTAGTTTCGGTCAACAATGAGGTTAAAATCTGGGTTTTTAAAGGGAAAATAAAATAAGTGAGGTCAATGGGAATTGAACCCAAGACCTCACATGTTAAAGAGGCTAAAAAGGTGAAGGGGGTTAAGGGGAATTGAACCCTTTAGCTACTATTTTTGCAAGAAAAGGAAAAGAAAATGGGGCTGGGGGGAATCGAACCTGCCTACTGTAATTCACGACAAAGAAAAAAGAAAATGGGGCTGGGGGAATTGAACTTGCGACACTGGAGGAGAAAGAAGAGAAAAATAAATTAAATAATTAGATTGAAGGCGTGGGATTCGAACCCACGACCTCCAGGCATCGAGTGAAAGAGGAGAAAATAAATAAAAGAAAAAGTGAGGCATGGGAATCGAACCCACGACCTATAGGCTGAAAAGGAGAAGACGAAATTAACTAAAGAAATAAAGTGAGGTTGTGGGGTTTCGATCCCACAACCTCACTGCCACTCGCCAAACTTAATTAAAAATAAAGTTAGGAGGCTGTGGGGTTTCGAAACCACCACCTCACAGCCTCAGCAAAATTATAGTTTAAATAAGGAGGTTGTGGGTGTTCGAACCCACAACCTCCCTATTCCAGCGAATAAATAACAAAAAATAGAAGAGGCTGTGGGGGTTTGATCCCACAACCTCCTTGTTTGGGAGAAAAGGGCAATGAGATTTTAATTAAAAATAAAAAGGGTTGTGGGGGTTCGAACCACAACCCTTCGGCCATCTTAAGGGGAAAATTAAGTAGAAAATTAATGATACAATGTTAATGGTGGAGTTTAATATAGAGTTCTAATGTTATGAATATTAAAAATAAAATCAATGAAAAATGTAAATGATAACAATGTGATTCAAACTTGGGTTTCCTTTCCCAAACTTCCGTATTGATACATAAGTGATACGTGAACAAAATATCCAAGAATAATGCCACCTACTTAGATCGAAATCAAGATCTTGGCATATATACAAGATACATAAGTCTTGTACTACATAATCTTAGGAATGTATGAATCACTTAACGAATTATGAATGAAGCCTCATGGCTTGTGTGTATAGACTCATAAGTCTAGTATACGTTTAAAAGTAAGTGAACCTAAGATGTATGTACTGAATGATGAAATGAACAACGAAATGATGAAACCCTAGAAGGGTTAAGTAAGGGTATGAAACACACCAATGGCCAAGTATATTGGCATATGATGAAATGAACATTCACGTAAAATGAGGTGAGTAATTATGAAGAGTAAATGTTCTAATGACAATGAATGTGGTGACAACATGATATGAGGCTAATGCAAATGATGAGAGCAATCTCAAACGAGCCTAAGTAAATGTTACCAAAACGTACTCACCTATGAGAGTGTAAAGTTAATGAATAAACCAGTCTCTATGAACACTCTAATGAAAGTATTTAGATTAACACACTTAATACTAATTATGAGATGAGAAATCATCTATTGAGCTATGATGTCCTCATACTAGAAGCCAGCTTTCATGACGTATGAGTTGAATGTAATGGAACTTTATACTGTGCACCGATAGACTAGCTATGAGCGTTGATGCCTTCTTTAGGGAAGGGCGGAGGTTCACGTACCTCTCATGAGATGAGACTGTTTGGCTTGCCGGGTATGGGTCTCCTTTTATCTCCTAGTCTTTTAACCTATACTGCCAATATAGGGATCTGGCGGGGTTAAATTCCCATGTACGCTAGCATGTTTTTGGTCACCTTGGCCGGTGATTCCACCTCTTTTCGGTGTGGGGGAGACACTGGATTTCATGATGCTCACATGATCTATGTTGGTTAAAGTTAAAGTTCCCAATGAACGAATGAGCCAGTCTCAAATGAAGCACATAATGAAATGAATGATACCAAAGGTGTTAGGATAGGATAATCAAGAGGTGAGCTAGACTCAGGTAATGACATTAGGTTATTCTTGATCATTGCACAACAAACCCGATGAAAGTCTTAAACTATACCCTAGGTATAGCTGGTTTTCACACTGGCCTATGAACGAAATGAAATGACGTACGTATGAATGAATTAAGCAGACTTTGTATTTTCTAATGAAGACTCCCTAGTTGAGGTCCCATATGTTGAGCCCTCATTTTGGAAAGTCTTAATGTCAAGTCCATGATTCCAAGGTCTCATGGCATATGAATGAATGATATGAAAGAAGCTATGTGTTCTGTTATCTGCTATGATATGTGCTATATGTAAGATGTTATGTGCTGTGTGCAATATGATATTTATGACGATACATGTTACTCTCATGGCATGACTTTCCTAATCCAAATTTGGAAAGCTCATTGACTTTCCTTATCCAATTTTGGAAAGCTCACTGACTTTCCTTGTTTAAATTTGGCAAGTCCGCTGACTTGACTTCCCATAATCATGTTGTTAGGGAAGAGCTATTCTTTCTCATGCATGTCTTGGTGTGTGCTTGCATATACCCATACTTAGTACAAGTGTGTACTAACCCTATACAACTATACTATTTTAGGTGCAGGCACAGGTGGACGATAGAGCTACAGGATCATTGTTGCAGTTATCCAGACATCCAGCATTCATCCGGAGTTGGTAGGTCCTCATGCTTTCGAGGATGCTACTGTTTTATATTCTAGATTAGTTTTAGAGTTGAGCTAGTGGAGCATGTTCCACTAGAGTTTCTTTCCTGTTTTTATTCAGACTTTGTCTTGGTGCCATATTGGCAATTATACACCTAATACTTATTGAACTATTTATTTCAGTTGCTTATCTCTTAATGTTAGATGGTTGATGGTGAACAATTATGAAATTATAAGAATGTTTAACAAGTATGTTAAGAAACAAAAAGTTTCAAATTTTCCGCTAAAATTAACCTAGATTAAGTAAGAATGACGTAAGTAGGCTTGTTTGCGACCTCTGAGAGGTCAACGACGCCGGTCTCTTCTGGGATCTAGATTCTGGTCGTGACAAAGTTGGTATCAGAGCACTAGGTTAAATTCTGATAATAATGAGTTCACATCAACCACATTGAGTAGTTTCTAAGTCATGGTAGTGAAGTGCACCATTATCCTGGATTAGAGACTGCATGATGCATAGGAAAAGTTCCCTTTTTCTGATCTTATCGTGCTTCTCCTAAATTTTAAGTTTTTGGTGTTATGAGCGTGTCTAACATCAATCTTTGTTGTTTTCAGAGAATGAATACTAGGAGGACTATTGGTCAGAGGAGAGGGGGTGTAGCTGCTGGGGGCAATCAGGTTGCACCCCAGGCTCCAGCTGAAGGAGTGGTTATGCCAGTTAACCCAGCTGGGTTGACTGATGCTGAGGTGAGGGAATCATTGGCCCAGATGGCACAGGCCATTACTATGCAGGCCCATGCTATGACTGCCCAGGTCAACCGGCAGGATGTTCAGAGGGAGAACCCACCGGTTCGTAGCATAGCTGACAGACTGAGAGACTTCACGAGGATGAATCCTCCTATTTTCACAGGGTCTAAGACTTCAGAGGACCCCCAGGAGTTTGTGGATGAGGTTCATAAGATTCTGGTGTCTATGGGGGCCACAGATACTGAGAAGGCTGAGCTGGCTTCCTATCAGCTCAAGGATGTTGCACAGACTTGGTGCAAGGTGTGGCAGGATAGCCGAGTTTTGGGTGGAGTTCCAGTCACTTGGTAGCTGTTTAAGAAAGCCTTTCTGGAGAGATTCTTTCCCAGAGAAACGAGGGAGGCCAAGGTTGAGGAGTTCATCAACCTTAAGCAGGAATCTATGACAGTCACGGTGTATTCCCTGAAGTTTGTTAAGGTATCCAGGTATGCTAATTTCCTTAGTATCTAATAGCAAGGATAAGGTGAGTACTGAAATTTGTTAAATTATCCAGGTATGCTACATCCCTTGTGTCTAACAGCAAGGATGAGATGAGCAGGTTTCTCAAAGGAATCAATGGAGATCTGGAGAAGGAGTGTCGATCTGCGATGCTCCATGACAATATGGACCTCTCCAGGTTGATGGTGCATGTCCATGAGGTAGATAACAGTCGTAAAAATAGGGGTATTCGTGATGATAGGAGGCCTAAACCTCAAGATCAGGAAGGTCCCAGCCATGGAGGCCAGAGAATCAATTTTGGCGTCCCTGAGCAGCCTAGGTTCAAGAAGGGGCAACAGAGTTCTGGGAACTCAAATTTTCAGAGGAGTACAACACCTAGAGGAGGCATACCTGATCCCAAGAAGGGCAATGGAGGTGAGATGCAGCGTCCTAAAAAGAATTGTGCTAAGTGTGGCCGAGCTCACAGTGGAGAGTGCAGACAGGGCACTAATGCCTGCTTCGGTTGCGGTAAGAGTGGAACATGGTTAGAGACTGCCCACAGAACAGAGGTCAGGCTGGAGTTAATGCTCAGCCTAGTCCTAATCCACAGGGTGTAGCAGCAGCCAAGCCTCCTAAGAGGAACAAGTTCTATGCCCTGAAGGGCAGGGAGGAGCAGGAGAAGTCCGCTGATGTGGTCACATGTATGCTGCAAGTATTCTCCACTTCTGTTTGTGCTTACTTGATCCAGGGTCTACGCTTTCCTTTGTAACTCCGTTGCTTTCTCTCACTTTTGAGATATTGCCTGAAGTTCTGCATGATCCTATAATGGTTAGTACACCTTTAGGATAAAATGTAAGAACTGATAGAGTATACAAGGGTTGCCCAATAGTGATAAGTGGTAAGACTTTGTGTGAAGACTCGGTTGAGTTACCCATGCATGATTTTGATGTTATTCTTGGCATGGACTGGCTTCACAGTTGTTATGCTTGCTTGGACTGACGTTGTATAGTGGTGAGAATTCGTTTCCCTAATGAAGAGGAGCTAGTCTGGGAGGGGTACAACTTGAGTCGTCCTAACCTGTTGATTTCGAGCCTTAAGGCCAATAAAATGATGTCCAAGGGGTTATTGTGTCATCTTGTGAGTGTTAATGATTTGGATCATGACATTCCTTCCATAGACTCAGTGCCTGTAGTGAATGAGTTCTTAGATGTTTCCTGATGATTTGCCTGGAGTCCCTCCCCTCGAGAGATTGATTTTGGTATCGACTTAGAACCCGATACTAAACCAATTTCAATTCCTCCTTACAGAATGGCTCCAGCTGAACTCAAAGAGTTGAAGCTGCAGTTAAAAGATCTCACTGACAAGGGTTTCATTCAGCCGAGCATATCCCCTTGGGGCGCTCCAGTGTTGTTTGTGAAAAAGAAAGATGGAACCCTTAGAATGTGTATCGATTATCGGCAGCTCAACAAAGTCACTATAAAGAATAAGTATCCACTTCCCAGAATAGATGATTTGTTCGATCAGCTCCAAGGGTCTAGTTTCTTCTCTAAGATTGATCTTCGTTCAGGGTATCATCAGCTTAGGGTTAGGGATGGAGATATCCCAAAGACAGCCTTTCGTACCCGTTATGGTCACTATGAGTTTTAGTCATGTCATTTGGTCTCACGAATGCACCTGCTGCATTTATGGATCATGAACGAGTCTTCCGTGAATACCTTGACTCTTTCGTCATAGTATTCATTGATGACATTCTCATCTACTCTAAGACCAAGGAAGAGCATGAACAACATTTGAGACTAACCTTGCAGGTACTTAGACAACATCAGTTGTATGCCAAATTCAGCAAATGTGAATTCTGGCTAGATCAGTGACCTTCCTGGGTCATGTTGTGTCCGATCAGGGCGTGGAGGTGGATCCCAGGAAGACTGAGGCTGTGAAGAACTGGCCAAAGCCTCTTACTCCCACTGACATCCGTAGCTTTTTGGATTGGCTGGTTACTACCGCAGGTTTGTGGAGGGCTTTTCTTCCATTGCTGCCCCATTGACAGCTTTGACTAAGAAGAAAGCCAAGTTTGAGTACGGAGACTTGTGAGAGAGTTTCCAGGAGCTCAAGGACAGACTCACTTCAGCCCCGGTGCTTACTTTGCCTAAGTGTGGTGAGAATTACACTGTTTACTGTGATGCATCTAGGGTTGGTTTGGGTTGTGTTCTTATGCAGGTTGGTAAGGTGATAGCCTATGCGTCCAGACAGCTCAAGGTTCATGAGAAGAATTATCCCACTCATGACCTGGAGTTGGCAGCTGTGGTGTTTGCACTGAAGCTGTGGAGGCACTACTTGTATGGAGTGCATGTGGATGTATTCACAGACCACAAGAGTCTCCAGTACGTGTTCACTCAGAGGGAGTTGAATCTACGTCAGCGGAGATGGTTGGAGCTGTTGAAGGATTATGACATGAATGTTCACTACATCCAGTAAGGCTAATGTTGTAGCTGATGCTTTGAGCAGGATGAGCATGGAAGTACAGCCCACGTTGAGGATGAGAAGAAGGAGCTTGGTGAAAGATGTACACAGACTGGCCAGACTGGGTGTGCGATTGGTTGACTCTACTAGTGGGGATGTTTCAGTTCATCCTAGTTCTGAATCATCCTTGGTAGTTGAAGTCAAGCAGGGTCAGCATCTAGATCCTGTGTTGATGGAGCTGAAGGACTCAGTGCTGATGAAGATGAATGAGTCTTTCGCTTTGGGAGGTGATGGCATACTTAGGTATCAGGACAGGCTGTGTGTACCAGATGTGGATGATTTGCGGACCAGGATTGTTGCAGAGGCCCATGGTTCCAGATATTCCATACATCCAGGTTCCACCAAGATGTATCATGATCTTAAGCAGATTTATTGGTGGGATGGCATGAAGAAGGACATTGCAGAATATGTGGCCAAGTGTCCTAATTTCAGCAGGTTAAGGCAGAGCATCTTAAGCCTGCGGTCTGACTCAGATTATTGAGGTTCGACTTGGAAGTGGGAGGCCATTAATATGGACTTCGTGGTTGGTCTTCCGAGGACTAGGAGGCAGCATGACTCCATATGGGTTATTGTGGACAGATTGACTAAGTCTGCCCACTTTATCTCTGTGAAGTCTACTTACAGAGCGAGGATTATGCGAGACTCTACATTGATGATTGTGAGATGGCATGGGATTCCTTTGTCTATCATTTCAGATAGAGGAGCTCAGTTTACTTCACATTTCTGGAGATCTTTCCAGAAGAGCTTGGGCACGCAGGTAAAGCTTAGCACTGCCTTTCATCCTCAGACAGATGGGCAGGTGAACGCCACCATTCAGACATTGGAGGACATGTTGAGAGCGTGTGTGATTGACTTCAGAGGTAGCTGGGATGACCATCTGCCTTTGATAGAGTTCTCGTATAATAATACCTATCACTCCAGCATT